>CAMPDV010006331.1:0-18273 GCA_946699065.1 Loxodes magnus | reverse complement strand
GTAATTATTATATTATTACTAACATTTTGGATATTCTAACTTATATTTTAGTGCTTGCTACGAAAACTTATTATTAGATATTCTTTTCTTACTTTACTTCTTCACTTTTCTAAATACTTATTACTTCTCAAAGCATACTCTTAAAACTGAGACTCTATCTTCTTTTCTTACTTTACTTCTTCACTTTTCATAGGCTAACTTTCATCTACAAGCATATCTTGACAAACCGAATACAGAATCGTAATTATTATATTATTACTAACATTTTGGATATTCTAACTTATATTTTAGTGCTTGCTACGAAAACTTATTATTAGATATTCTTTTCTTACTTTACTTCTTCACTTTACTAAATACTTATTACTTCTCAAAGCATACTCTTAAAACTGAGACTCTATCTTCTTTTCTTACTTTACTTCTTCACTTTTCATAGGCTAACTTTCATCTACAAGCATATCTTGACAAACCGAATACAGAATCGTAATTATTATATTATTACTAACATTTTGGATATTCTAACTTATATTTTAGTGCTTGCTACGAAAACTTATTATTAGATATTCTTTTCTTACTTTACTTCTTCACTTTTCTAAATACTTATTACTTCTCAAAGCATACTCTTAAAACTGAGACTCTATCTTCTTTTCTTACTTTACTTCTTCACTTTTCATAGGCTAACTTTCATCTACAAGCATATCTTGACAAACCGAATACAGAATCGTAATTATTATATTATTACTAACATTTTGGATATTCTAACTTATATTTTAGTGCTTGCTACGAAAACTTATTATTAGATATTCTTTTCTTACTTTACTTCTTCACTTTTCTAAATACTTATTACTTCTCAAAGCATACTCTTAAAACTGAGACTCTATCTTCTTTTCTTACTTTACTTCTTCACTTTTCATAGGCTAACTTTCATCTACAAGCATATCTTGACAAACCGAATACAGAATCGTAATTATTATATTATTACTAACATTTTGGATATTCTAACTTATATTTTAGTGCTTGCTACGAAAACTTATTATTAGATATTCTTTTCTTACTTTACTTCTTCACTTTTCTAAATACTTATTACTTCTCAAAGCATACTCTTAAAACTGAGACTCTATCTTCTTTTCTTACTTTACTTCTTCACTTTTCATAGGCTAACTTTCATCTACAAGCATATCTTGACAAACCGAATACAGAATCGTAATTATTATATTATTACTAACATTTTGGATATTCTAACTTATATTTTAGTGCTTGCTACGAAAACTTATTATTAGATATTCTTTTCTTACTTTACTTCTTCACTTTTCTAAATACTTATTACTTCTCAAAGCATACTCTTAAAACTGAGACTCTATCTTCTTTTCTTACTTTACTTCTTCACTTTTCATAGGCTAACTTTCATCTACAAGCATATCTTGACAAACCGAATACAGAATCGTAATTATTATATTATTACTAACATTTTGGATATTCTAACTTATATTTTAGTGCTTGCTACGAAAACTTATTATTAGATATTCTTTTCTTACTTTACTTCTTCACTTTTCTAAATACTTATTACTTCTCAAAGCATACTCTTAAAACTGAGACTCTATCTTCTTTTCTTACTTTACTTCTTCACTTTTCATAGGCTAACTTTCATCTACAAGCATATCTTGACAAACCGAATACAGAATCGTAATTATTATATTATTACTAACATTTTGGATATTCTAACTTATATTTTAGTGCTTGCTACGAAAACTTATTATTAGATATTCTTTTCTTACTTTACTTCTTCACTTTTCTAAATACTTATTACTTCTCAAAGCATACTCTTAAAACTGAGACTCTATCTTCTTTTCTTACTTTACTTCTTCACTTTTCATAGGCTAACTTTCATCTACAAGCATATCTTGACAAACCGAATACAGAATCGTAATTATTATATTATTACTAACATTTTGGATATTCTAACTTATATTTTAGTGCTTGCTACGAAAACTTATTATTAGATATTCTTTTCTTACTTTACTTCTTCACTTTTCTAAATACTTATTACTTCTCAAAGCATACTCTTAAAACTGAGACTCTATCTTCTTTTCTTACTTTACTTCTTCACTTTTCATAGGCTAACTTTCATCTACAAGCATATCTTGACAAACCGAATACAGAATCGTAATTATTATATTATTACTAACATTTTGGATATTCTAACTTATATTTTAGTGCTTGCTACGAAAACTTATTATTAGATATTCTTTTCTTACTTTACTTCTTCACTTTTCTAAATACTTATTACTTCTCAAAGCATACTCTTAAAACTGAGACTCTATCTTCTTTTCTTACTTTACTTCTTCACTTTTCATAGGCTAACTTTCATCTACAAGCATATCTTGACAAACCGAATACAGAATCGTAATTATTATATTATTACTAACATTTTGGATATTCTAACTTATATTTTAGTGCTTGCTACGAAAACTTATTATTAGATATTCTTTTCTTACTTTACTTCTTCACTTTTCTAAATACTTATTACTTCTCAAAGCATACTCTTAAAACTGAGACTCTATCTTCTTTTCTTACTTTACTTCTTCACTTTTCATAGGCTAACTTTCATCTACAAGCATATCTTGACAAACCGAATACAGAATCGTAATTATTATATTATTACTAACATTTTGGATATTCTAACTTATATTTTAGTGCTTGCTACGAAAACTTATTATTAGATATTCTTTTCTTACTTTACTTCTTCACTTTTCTAAATACTTATTACTTCTCAAAGCATACTCTTAAAACTGAGACTCTATCTTCTTTTCTTACTTTACTTCTTCACTTTTCATAGGCTAACTTTCATCTACAAGCATATCTTGACAAACCGAATACAGAATCGTAATTATTATATTATTACTAACATTTTGGATATTCTAACTTATATTTTAGTGCTTGCTACGAAAACTTATTATTAGATATTCTTTTCTTACTTTACTTCTTCACTTTTCTAAATACTTATTACTTCTCAAAGCATACTCTTAAAACTGAGACTCTATCTTCTTTTCTTACTTTACTTCTTCACTTTTCATAGGCTAACTTTCATCTACAAGCATATCTTGACAAACCGAATACAGAATCGTAATTATTATATTATTACTAACATTTTGGATATTCTAACTTATATTTTAGTGCTTGCTACGAAAACTTATTATTAGATATTCTTTTCTTACTTTACTTCTTCACTTTTCTAAATACTTATTACTTCTCAAAGCATACTCTTAAAACTGAGACTCTATCTTCTTTTCTTACTTTACTTCTTCACTTTTCATAGGCTAACTTTCATCTACAAGCATATCTTGACAAACCGAATACAGAATCGTAATTATTATATTATTACTAACATTTTGGATATTCTAACTTATATTTTAGTGCTTGCTACGAAAACTTATTATTAGATATTCTTTTCTTACTTTACTTCTTCACTTTTCTAAATACTTATTACTTCTCAAAGCATACTCTTAAAACTGAGACTCTATCTTCTTTTCTTACTTTACTTCTTCACTTTTCATAGGCTAACTTTCATCTACAAGCATATCTTGACAAACCGAATACAGAATCGTAATTATTATATTATTACTAACATTTTGGATATTCTAACTTATATTTTAGTGCTTGCTACGAAAACTTATTATTAGATATTCTTTTCTTACTTTACTTCTTCACTTTACTAAATACTTATTACTTCTCAAAGCATACTCTTAAAACTGAGACTCTATCTTCTTTTCTTACTTTACTTCTTCACTTTTCATAGGCTAACTTTCATCTACAAGCATATCTTGACAAACCGAATACAGAATCGTAATTATTATATTATTACTAACATTTTGGATATTCTAACTTATATTTTAGTGCTTGCTACGAAAACTTATTATTAGATATTCTTTTCTTACTTTACTTCTTCACTTTTCTAAATACTTATTACTTCTCAAAGCATACTCTTAAAACTGAGACTCTATCTTCTTTTCTTACTTTACTTCTTCACTTTTCATAGGCTAACTTTCATCTACAAGCATATCTTGACAAACCGAATACAGAATCGTAATTATTATATTATTACTAACATTTTGGATATTCTAACTTATATTTTAGTGCTTGCTACGAAAACTTATTATTAGATATTCTTTTCTTACTTTACTTCTTCACTTTTCTAAATACTTATTACTTCTCAAAGCATACTCTTAAAACTGAGACTCTATCTTCTTTTCTTACTTTACTTCTTCACTTTTCATAGGCTAACTTTCATCTACAAGCATATCTTGACAAACCGAATACAGAATCGTAATTATTATATTATTACTAACATTTTGGATATTCTAACTTATATTTTAGTGCTTGCTACGAAAACTTATTATTAGATATTCTTTTCTTACTTTACTTCTTCACTTTTCTAAATACTTATTACTTCTCAAAGCATACTCTTAAAACTGAGACTCTATCTTCTTTTCTTACTTTACTTCTTCACTTTTCATAGGCTAACTTTCATCTACAAGCATATCTTGACAAACCGAATACAGAATCGTAATTATTATATTATTACTAACATTTTGGATATTCTAACTTATATTTTAGTGCTTGCTACGAAAACTTATTATTAGATATTCTTTTCTTACTTTACTTCTTCACTTTTCTAAATACTTATTACTTCTCAAAGCATACTCTTAAAACTGAGACTCTATCTTCTTTTCTTACTTTACTTCTTCACTTTTCATAGGCTAACTTTCATCTACAAGCATATCTTGACAAACCGAATACAGAATCGTAATTATTATATTATTACTAACATTTTGGATATTCTAACTTATATTTTAGTGCTTGCTACGAAAACTTATTATTAGATATTCTTTTCTTACTTTACTTCTTCACTTTACTAAATACTTATTACTTCTCAAAGCATACTCTTAAAACTGAGACTCTATCTTCTTTTCTTACTTTACTTCTTCACTTTTCATAGGCTAACTTTCATCTACAAGCATATCTTGACAAACCGAATACAGAATCGTAATTATTATATTATTACTAACATTTTGGATATTCTAACTTATATTTTAGTGCTTGCTACGAAAACTTATTATTAGATATTCTTTTCTTACTTTACTTCTTCACTTTTCTAAATACTTATTACTTCTCAAAGCATACTCTTAAAACTGAGACTCTATCTTCTTTTCTTACTTTACTTCTTCACTTTTCTATAGGCTAACTTTCATCTACAAGCATATCTTGACTAACCGAATACAGATTCGTAATTATTATATTATTACTAACATTTTGGATATTCTAACTTATATTTTAGTGCTTGCTACGAATACTTATCATTAGATATTCTTTTCTTACTTTACTTCTTCACTTTTCTATAGGCTAACTTTCATCTACAAGCATATCTTGACTAACTGAATACAGATTCGTAATTGTGACATTGTTACTAACATTTTGGATATTCTAACTTATATTTTAGTGCTTGCTACGAATACTTATCATTAGATATTCTTTTCTTACTTTACTTCTTCACTTTTCAATAGGCTAACTTTCATCTACAAGCATATCTTGACTAACCGAATACAGATTCGTAATTATTATATTATTACTAACATTTTGGATATTCAAACTTATATTTTAGTGCTTGCTACGAATACTTATCATTAGATATTCTTTTCTTACTTTACTTCTTCACTTTTCTATAGGCTAACTTTCATCTACAAGCATATCTTGACTAACTGAATACAGATTCGTAATTGTGACATTGTTACTAACATTTTGGATATTCTAACTTATATTTTAGTGCTTGCTACGAATACTTATCATTAGATATTCTTTTCTTACTTTACTTCTTCACTTTTCAATAGGCTAACTTTCATCTACAAGCATATCTTGACTAACCGAATACAGATTCGTAATTATTATATTATTACTAACATTTTGGATATTCTAACTTATATTTTAGTGCTTGCTACGAATACTTATCATTAGATATTCTTTTCTTACTTTACTTCTTCACTTTTCTATAGGCTAACTTTCATCTACAAGCATATCTTGACTAACTGAATACAGATTCGTAATTGTGACATTGTTACTAACATTTTGGATATTCTAACTTATATTTTAGTGCTTGCTACGAATACTTATCATTAGATATTCTTTTCTTACTTTACTTCTTCACTTTTCAATAGGCTAACTTTCATCTACAAGCATATCTTGACTAACCGAATACAGATTCGTAATTATTATATTATTACTAACATTTTGGATATTCAAACTTATATTTTAGTGCTTGCTACGAATACTTATCATTAGATATTCTTTTCTTACTTTACTTCTTCACTTTTCTATAGGCTAACTTTCATCTACAAGCATATCTTGACTAACTGAATACAGATTCGTAATTGTGACATTGTTACTAACATTTTGGATATTCTAACTTATATTTTAGTGCTTGCTACGAATACTTATCATTAGATATTCTTTTCTTACTTTACTTCTTCACTTTTCAATAGGCTAACTTTCATCTACAAGCATATCTTGACTAACCGAATACAGATTCGTAATTATTATATTATTACTAACATTTTGGATATTCTAACTTATATTTTAGTGCTTGCTACGAATACTTATCATTAGATATTCTTTTCTTACTTTACTTCTTCACTTTTCTATAGGCTAACTTTCATCTACAAGCATATCTTGACTAACTGAATACAGATTCGTAATTGTGACATTGTTACTAACATTTTGGATATTCTAACTTATATTTTAGTGCTTGCTACGAATACTTATCATTAGATATTCTTTTCTTACTTTACTTCTTCACTTTTCAATAGGCTAACTTTCATCTACAAGCATATCTTGACTAACCGAATACAGATTCGTAATTATTATATTATTACTAACATTTTGGATATTCTAACTTATATTTTAGTGCTTGCTACGAATACTTATCATTAGATATTCTTTTCTTACTTTACTTCTTCACTTTTCTATAGGCTAACTTTCATCTACAAGCATATCTTGACTAACCGAATACAGATTCGTAATTATTATATTATTACTAACATTTTGGATATTCTAACTTATATTTTAGTGCTTGCTACGAATACTGTTCATTAGATATTCTTTTCTTACTTTACTTCTTCACTTTGCAAAATACTTATTACATCTCAAAGCATAATACTTAAAACTGAAATTCTATCTTCTTTTCTTACCTTACTTCTTCACTTTTCTATAGGCTAACTTTCATCTACAAGCATATCTTGACTAACTGAATACAGATTCGTAATTGTGACATTGTTACTAACATTTTGGATATTCTAACTTATATTTTAGTGCTTGCTACGAATACTTATCATTAGATATTCTTTTCTTACTTTACTTCTTCACTTTTCAATAGGCTAACTTTCATCTACAAGCATATCTTGACTAACCGAATACAGATTCGTAATTATTATATTATTACTAACATTTTGGATATTCTAATCTATATTTTAGTGCTTGCTACGAATACTTATCATTAGATATTCTTTTCTTACTTTACTTCTTCACTTTTCAATAGGCTAACTTTCATCTACAAGCATATCTTGACTAACCGAATACAGATTCGTAATTATTATATTATTACTAACATTTTGGATATTCTAACTTATATTTTAGTGCTTGCTACGAATACTTATCATTAGATATTCTTTTCTTACTTTACTTCTTCACTTTTCTATAGGCTAACTTTCATCTACAAGCATATCTTGACTAACCGAATACAGATTCGTAATTATTATATTATTACTAACATTTTGGATATTCTAACTTATATTTTAGTGCTTGCTACGAATACTTATCATTAGATATTCTTTTCTTACTTTACTTCTTCACTTTTCAATAGGCTAACTTTCATCTACAAGCATATCTTGACTAACCGAATACAGATTCGTAATTATTATATTATTACTAACATTTTGGATATTCTAACTTATATTTTAGTGCTTGCTACGAATACTTATCATTAGATATTCTTTTCTTACTTTACTTCTTCACTTTGCAAAATACTTATTACATCTCAAAGCATAATACTTAAAACTGAAATTCTATCTTCTTTTCTTACCTTACTTCTTCACTTTTCTATAGGCTAACTTTCATCTACAAGCATATCTTGACTAACTGAATACAGATTCGTAATTATTATATTATTACTAACATTTTGGATATTCTAATCTATATTTTAGTGCTTGCTACGAATACTTATCATTAGATATTCTTTTCTTACTTTACTTCTTCACTTTTCTATAGGCTAACTTTCATCTACAAGCATATCTTGACTAACTGAATACAGATTCGTAATTGTGACATTGTTACTAACATTTTGGATATTCTAACTTATATTTTAGTGCTTGCTACGAATACTTATCATTAGATATTCTTTTCTTACTTTACTTCTTCACTTTTCAATAGGCTAACTTTCATCTACAAGCATATCTTGACTAACCGAATACAGATTCGTAATTATTATATTATTACTAACATTTTGGATATTCTAACTTATATTTTAGTGCTTGCTACGAATACTTATCATTAGATATTCTTTTCTTACTTTACTTCTTCACTTTTCTATAGGCTAACTTTCATCTACAAGCATATCTTGACTAACCGAATACAGATTCGTAATTATTATATTATTACTAACATTTTGGATATTCTAACTTATATTTTAGTGCTTGCTACGAATACTGTTCATTAGATATTCTTTTCTTACTTTACTTCTTCACTTTGCAAAATACTTATTACATCTCAAAGCATAATACTTAAAACTGAAATTCTATCTTCTTTTCTTACCTTACTTCTTCACTTTTCTATAGGCTAACTTTCATCTACAAGCATATCTTGACTAACTGAATACAGATTCGTAATTGTGACATTGTTACTAACATTTTGGATATTCTAACTTATATTTTAGTGCTTGCTACGAATACTTATCATTAGATATTCTTTTCTTACTTTACTTCTTCACTTTTCAATAGGCTAACTTTCATCTACAAGCATATCTTGACTAACCGAATACAGATTCGTAATTATTATATTATTACTAACATTTTGGATATTCTAATCTATATTTTAGTGCTTGCTACGAATACTTATCATTAGATATTCTTTTCTTACTTTACTTCTTCACTTTTCAATAGGCTAACTTTCATCTACAAGCATATCTTGACTAACCGAATACAGATTCGTAATTATTATATTATTACTAACATTTTGGATATTCTAACTTATATTTTAGTGCTTGCTACGAATACTTATCATTAGATATTCTTTTCTTACTTTACTTCTTCACTTTTCTATAGGCTAACTTTCATCTACAAGCATATCTTGACTAACCGAATACAGATTCGTAATTATTATATTATTACTAACATTTTGGATATTCTAACTTATATTTTAGTGCTTGCTACGAATACTTATCATTAGATATTCTTTTCTTACTTTACTTCTTCACTTTTCAATAGGCTAACTTTCATCTACAAGCATATCTTGACTAACCGAATACAGATTCGTAATTATTATATTATTACTAACATTTTGGATATTCTAACTTATATTTTAGTGCTTGCTACGAATACTTATCATTAGATATTCTTTTCTTACTTTACTTCTTCACTTTTCTATAGGCTAACTTTCATCTACAAGCATATCTTGACTAACCGAATACAGATTCGTAATTATTATATTATTACTAACATTTTGGATATTCTAACTTATATTTTAGTGCTTGCTACGAATACTTATCATTAGATATTCTTTTCTTACTTTACTTCTTCACTTTTCAATAGGCTAACTTTCATCTACAAGCATATCTTGACTAACCGAATACAGATTCGTAATTATTATATTATTACTAACATTTTGGATATTCTAACTTATATTTTAGTGCTTGCTACGAATACTTATCATTAGATATTCTTTTCTTACTTTACTTCTTCACTTTGCAAAATACTTATTACATCTCAAAGCATAATACTTAAAACTGAAATTCTATCTTCTTTTCTTACCTTACTTCTTCACTTTTCTATAGGCTAACTTTCATCTACAAGCATATCTTGACTAACTGAATACAGATTCGTAATTATTATATTATTACTAACATTTTGGATATTCTAATCTATATTTTAGTGCTTGCTACGAATACTTATCATTAGATATTCTTTTCTTACTTTACTTCTTCACTTTTCTATAGGCTAACTTTCATCTACAAGCATATCTTGACTAACCGAATACAGATTCGTAATTATTATATTATTACTAACATTTTGGATATTGAAACTTATATTTTAGTGCTTGCTACGGAAACTGTTCATTAGATATTCTTTTCTTACTTTACTTCTTCACTTTTCTATAGGCTAACTTTCATCTACAAGCATATCTTGACTAACCGAATACAGATTCGTAATTATTATATTATTACTAACATTTTGGATATTGAAACTTATATTTTAGTGCTTGCTACGGAAACTGTTCATTAGATATTCTTTTCTTACTTTACTTCTTCACTTTTCTATAGGCTAACTTTCATCTACAAGCATATCTTGACTAACCGAATACAGATTCGTAATTATTATATTATTACTAACATTTTGGATATTCAAACTTATATTTTAGTGCTTGCTACGAATACTTATCATTAGATATTCTTTTCTTACTTTACTTCTTCACTTTTCTATAGGCTAACTTTCATCTACAAGCATATCTTGACTAACCGAATACAGATTCGTAATTATTATATTATTACTAACATTTTGGATATTCTAATCTATATTTTAGTGCTTGCTACGGAAACTGTTCATTAGATATTCTTTTCTTACTTTACTTCTTCACTTTTCAATAGGCTAACTTTCATCTACAAGCATATCTTGACTAACCGAATACAGATTCGTAATTATTATATTATTACTAACATTTTGGATATTCTAACTTATATTTTAGTGCTTGCTACGAATACTTATCATTAGATATTCTTTTCTTACTTTACTTCTTCACTTTTCTATAGGCTAACTTTCATCTACAAGCATATCTTGACTAACTGAATACAGATTCGTAATTATTATATTATTACTAACATTTTGGATATTCTAATCTATATTTTAGTGCTTGCTACGGAAACTGTTCATTAGATATTCTTTTCTTACTTTACTTCTTCACTTTTCTATAGGCTAACTTTCATCTACAAGCATATCTTGACTAACCGAATACAGATTCGTAATTATTATATTATTACTAACATTTTGGATATTCAAACTTATATTTTAGTGCTTGCTACGAATACTTATCATTAGATATTCTTTTCTTACTTTACTTCTTCACTTTTCTATAGGCTAACTTTCATCTACAAGCATATCTTGACTAACTGAATACAGATTCGTAATTGTGACATTGTTACTAACATTTTGGATATTCTAACTTATATTTTAGTGCTTGCTACGAATACTTATCATTAGATATTCTTTTCTTACTTTACTTCTTCACTTTTCAATAGGCTAACTTTCATCTACAAGCATATCTTGACTAACCGAATACAGATTCGTAATTATTATATTATTACTAACATTTTGGATATTCTAACTTATATTTTAGTGCTTGCTACGAATACTTATCATTAGATATTCTTTTCTTACTTTACTTCTTCACTTTTCAATAGGCTAACTTTCATCTACAAGCATATCTTGACTAACCGAATACAGATTCGTAATTATTATATTATTACTAACATTTTGGATATTCTAACTTATATTTTAGTGCTTGCTACGAATACTTATCATTAGATATTCTTTTCTTACTTTACTTCTTCACTTTGCAAAATACTTATTACATCTCAAAGCATAATACTTAAAACTGAAATTCTATCTTCTTTTCTTACCTTACTTCTTCACTTTTCTATAGGCTAACTTTCATCTACAAGCATATCTTGACTAACTGAATACAGATTCGTAATTATTATATTATTACTAACATTTTGGATATTCTAATCTATATTTTAGTGCTTGCTACGAATACTTATCATTAGATATTCTTTTCTTACTTTACTTCTTCACTTTTCTATAGGCTAACTTTCATCTACAAGCATATCTTGACTAACCGAATACAGATTCGTAATTATTATATTATTACTAACATTTTGGATATTGAAACTTATATTTTAGTGCTTGCTACGGAAACTGTTCATTAGATATTCTTTTCTTACTTTACTTCTTCACTTTTCTATAGGCTAACTTTCATCTACAAGCATATCTTGACTAACCGAATACAGATTCGTAATTATTATATTATTACTAACATTTTGGATATTCAAACTTATATTTTAGTGCTTGCTACGAATACTTATCATTAGATATTCTTTTCTTACTTTACTTCTTCACTTTTCTATAGGCTAACTTTCATCTACAAGCATATCTTGACTAACTGAATACAGATTCGTAATTGTGACATTGTTACTAACATTTTGGATATTCTAACTTATATTTTAGTGCTTGCTACGAATACTTATCATTAGATATTCTTTTCTTACTTTACTTCTTCACTTTTCAATAGGCTAACTTTCATCTACAAGCATATCTTGACTAACCGAATACAGATTCGTAATTATTATATTATTACTAACATTTTGGATATTCTAACTTATATTTTAGTGCTTGCTACGAATACTTATCATTAGATATTCTTTTCTTACTTTACTTCTTCACTTTGCAAAATACTTATTACATCTCAAAGCATAATACTTAAAACTGAAATTCTATCTTCTTTTCTTACCTTACTTCTTCACTTTTCTATAGGCTAACTTTCATCTACAAGCATATCTTGACTAACTGAATACAGATTCGTAATTATTATATTATTACTAACATTTTGGATATTCTAATCTATATTTTAGTGCTTGCTACGAATACTTATCATTAGATATTCTTTTCTTACTTTACTTCTTCACTTTTCTATAGGCTAACTTTCATCTACAAGCATATCTTGACTAACCGAATACAGATTCGTAATTATTATATTATTACTAACATTTTGGATATTGAAACTTATATTTTAGTGCTTGCTACGGAAACTGTTCATTAGATATTCTTTTCTTACTTTACTTCTTCACTTTTCTATAGGCTAACTTTCATCTACAAGCATATCTTGACTAACCGAATACAGATTCGTAATTATTATATTATTACTAACATTTTGGATATTCAAACTTATATTTTAGTGCTTGCTACGAATACTTATCATTAGATATTCTTTTCTTACTTTACTTCTTCACTTTTCTATAGGCTAACTTTCATCTACAAGCATATCTTGACTAACTGAATACAGATTCGTAATTGTGACATTGTTACTAACATTTTGGATATTCTAACTTATATTTTAGTGCTTGCTACGAATACTTATCATTAGATATTCTTTTCTTACTTTACTTCTTCACTTTTCAATAGGCTAACTTTCATCTACAAGCATATCTTGACTAACCGAATACAGATTCGTAATTATTATATTATTACTAACATTTTGGATATTCTAACTTATATTTTAGTGCTTGCTACGAATACTTATCATTAGATATTCTTTTCTTACTTTACTTCTTCACTTTGCAAAATACTTATTACATCTCAAAGCATAATACTTAAAACTGAAATTCTATCTTCTTTTCTTACCTTACTTCTTCACTTTTCTATAGGCTAACTTTCATCTACAAGCATATCTTGACTAACTGAATACAGATTCGTAATTATTATATTATTACTAACATTTTGGATATTCAAACTTATATTTTAGTGCTTGCTACGAATACTTATCATTAGATATTCTTTTCTTACTTTACTTCTTCACTTTTCTATAGGCTAACTTTCATCTACAAGCATATCTTGACAAACCGAATACAGATTCGTAATTATTATATTATTACTAACATTTTGGATATTCTAACTTATATTTTAGTGCTTGCTACGAATACTTATCATTAGATATTCTTTTCTTACTTTACTTCTTCACTTTTCAATAGGCTAACTTTCATCTACAAGCATATCTTGACTAACCGAATACAGATTCGTAATTATTATATTATTACTAACATTTTGGATATTCAAACTTATATTTTAGTGCTTGCTACGGAAACTTATCATTAGATATTCTTTTCTTACTTTACTTCTTCACTTTTCAATAGGCTAACTTTCATCTACAAGCATATCTTGACTAACCGAATACAGATTCGTAATTATTATATTATTACTAACATTTTGGATATTGAAACTTATATTTTAGTGCTTGCTACGGAAACTGTTCATTAGATATTCTTTTCTTACTTTACTTCTTCACTTTGCAAAATACTTATTACATCTCAAAGCATAATACTTAAAACTGAAATTCTATCTTCTTTTCTTACCTTACTTCTTCACTTTTCTATAGGCTAACTTTCATCTACAAGCATATCTTGACTAACTGAATACAGATTCGTAATTGTGACATTGTTACTAACATTTTGGATATTCTAACTTATATTTTAGTGCTTGCTACGAATACTTATCATTAGATATTCTTTTCTTACTTTACTTCTTCACTTTGCAAAATACTTATTACATCTCAAAGCATAATACTTAAAACTGAAATTCTATCTTCTTTTCTTACCTTACTTCTTCACTTTTCTATAGGCTAACTTTCATCTACAAGCATATCTTGACTAACTGAATACAGATTCGTAATTGTGACATTGTTACTAACATTTTGGATATTCTAACTTATATTTTAGTGCTTGCTACGAATACTTATCATTAGATATTCTTTTCTTACTTTACTTCTTCACTTTTCTATAGGCTAACTTTCATCTACAAGCATATCTTGACTAACTGAATACAGATTCGTAATTGTGACATTGTTACTAACATTTTGGATATTCTAACTTATATTTTAGTGCTTGCTACGAATACTTATCATTAGATATTCTTTTCTTACTTTACTTCTTCACTTTTCTATAGGCTAACTTTCATCTACAAGCATATCTTGACTAACCGAATACAGATTCGTAATTATTATATTATTACTAACATTTTGGATATTCAAACTTATATTTTAGTGCTTGCTACGAATACTTATCATTAGATATTCTTTTCTTACTTTACTTCTTCACTTTTCTATAGGCTAACTTTCATCTACAAGCATATCTTGACTAACTGAATACAGATTCGTAATTGTGACATTGTTACTAACATTTTGGATATTCTAACTTATATTTTAGTGCTTGCTACGAATACTTATCATTAGATATTCTTTTCTTACTTTACTTCTTCACTTTTCAATAGGCTAACTTTCATCTACAAGCATATCTTGACTAACCGAATACAGATTCGTAATTATTATATTATTACTAACATTTTGGATATTCTAACTTATATTTTAGTGCTTGCTACGAATACTTATCATTAGATATTCTTTTCTTACTTTACTTCTTCACTTTGCAAAATACTTATTACATCTCAAAGCATAATACTTAAAACTGAAATTCTATCTTCTTTTCTTACCTTACTTCTTCACTTTTCTATAGGCTAACTTTCATCTACAAGCATATCTTGACTAACTGAATACAGATTCGTAATTATTATATTATTACTAACATTTTGGATATTCTAATCTATATTTTAGTGCTTGCTACGAATACTTATCATTAGATATTCTTTTCTTACTTTACTTCTTCACTTTTCTATAGGCTAACTTTCATCTACAAGCATATCTTGACTAACCGAATACAGATTCGTAATTATTATATTATTACTAACATTTTGGATATTGAAACTTATATTTTAGTGCTTGCTACGGAAACTGTTCATTAGATATTCTTTTCTTACTTTACTTCTTCACTTTTCTATAGGCTAACTTTCATCTACAAGCATATCTTGACTAACCGAATACAGATTCGTAATTATTATATTATTACTAACATTTTGGATATTCAAACTTATATTTTAGTGCTTGCTACGAATACTTATCATTAGATATTCTTTTCTTACTTTACTTCTTCACTTTTCTATAGGCTAACTTTCATCTACAAGCATATCTTGACTAACTGAATACAGATTCGTAATTGTGACATTGTTACTAACATTTTGGATATTCTAACTTATATTTTAGTGCTTGCTACGAATACTTATCATTAGATATTCTTTTCTTACTTTACTTCTTCACTTTTCAATAGGCTAACTTTCATCTACAAGCATATCTTGACTAACCGAATACAGATTCGTAATTATTATATTATTACTAACATTTTGGATATTCTAACTTATATTTTAGTGCTTGCTACGAATACTTATCATTAGATATTCTTTTCTTACTTTACTTCTTCACTTTGCAAAATACTTATTACATCTCAAAGCATAATACTTAAAACTGAAATTCTATCTTCTTTTCTTACCTTACTTCTTCACTTTTCTATAGGCTAACTTTCATCTACAAGCATATCTTGACTAACTGAATACAGATTCGTAATTATTATATTATTACTAACATTTTGGATATTCAAACTTATATTTTAGTGCTTGCTACGAATACTTATCATTAGATATTCTTTTCTTACTTTACTTCTTCACTTTTCTATAGGCTAACTTTCATCTACAAGCATATCTTGACAAACCGAATACAGATTCGTAATTATTATATTATTACTAACATTTTGGATATTCTAACTTATATTTTAGTGCTTGCTACGAATACTTATCATTAGATATTCTTTTCTTACTTTACTTCTTCACTTTTCAATAGGCTAACTTTCATCTACAAGCATATCTTGACTAACCGAATACAGATTCGTAATTATTATATTATTACTAACATTTTGGATATTCAAACTTATATTTTAGTGCTTGCTACGGAAACTTATCATTAGATATTCTTTTCTTACTTTACTTCTTCACTTTTCAATAGGCTAACTTTCATCTACAAGCATATCTTGACTAACCGAATACAGATTCGTAATTATTATATTATTACTAACATTTTGGATATTGAAACTTATATTTTAGTGCTTGCTACGGAAACTGTTCATTAGATATTCTTTTCTTACTTTACTTCTTCACTTTGCAAAATACTTATTACATCTCAAAGCATAATACTTAAAACTGAAATTCTATCTTCTTTTCTTACCTTACTTCTTCACTTTTCTATAGGCTAACTTTCATCTACAAGCATATCTTGACTAACTGAATACAGATTCGTAATTGTGACATTGTTACTAACATTTTGGATATTCTAACTTATATTTTAGTGCTTGCTACGAATACTTATCATTAGATATTCTTTTCTTACTTTACTTCTTCACTTTGCAAAATACTTATTACATCTCAAAGCATAATACTTAAAACTGAAATTCTATCTTCTTTTCTTACCTTACTTCTTCACTTTTCTATAGGCTAACTTTCATCTACAAGCATATCTTGACTAACTGAATACAGATTCGTAATTGTGACATTGTTACTAACATTTTGGATATTCTAACTTATATTTTAGTGCTTGCTACGAATACTTAACATTAGATATTCTTTTCTTACTTTACTTCTTCACTTTTCAATAGGCTAACTTTCATCTACAAGCATATCTTGACTAACCGAATACAGATTCGTAATTATTATATTATTACTAACATTTTGGATATTCAAACTTATATTTTAGTGCTTGCTACGAATACTTATCATTAGATATTCTTTTCTTACTTTACTTCTTCACTTTGCAAAATACTTATTACATCTCAAAGCATAATACTTAAAACTGAAATTCTATCTTCTTTTCTTACCTTACTTCTTCACTTTTCTATAGGCTAACTTTCATCTACAAGCATATCTTGACTAACTGAATACAGATTCGTAATTGTGACATTGTTACTAACATTTTGGATATTCTAACTTATATTTTAGTGCTTGCTACGAATACTTATCATTAGATATTCTTTTCTTACTTTACTTCTTCACTTTGCAAAATACTTATTACATCTCAAAGCATAATACTTAAAACTGAAATTCTATCTTCTTTTCTTACCTTACTTCTTCACTTTTCTATAGGCTAACTTTCATCTACAAGCATATCTTGACTAACTGAATACAGATTCGTAATTATTATATTATTACTAACATTTTGGATATTCAAACTTATATTTTAGTGCTTGCTACGAATACTTATCATTAGATATTCTTTTCTTACTTTACTTCTTCACTTTTCTATAGGCTAACTTTCATC
>CAMPDV010006330.1:0-19185 GCA_946699065.1 Loxodes magnus | reverse complement strand
AGTAAAGTAAGAAAAGAAGATAGAATTTCAGTTTTAAGGAGTATGCTTTGAGAAGTAATAAGTATTTAGAAAAGTGAAGAAGTAAAGTAAGAAAAGAAGATAGAATTTCAGTTTTAAGGAGTATGCTTTGAGAAGTAATAAGTATTTGTAAAAGTGATGAAGTAAAGTAAGAAAAGAAGATAGAATTTCAGTTTTAAAAAGTATGCTTTTAGAGTAATAAGTATTTAAAAAGTGAAGAAGTAAAGTAAGAAAAGAATATCTAATGATAAGTTTTCGTAGCAAGCACTAAAATATAAGTTAGAATATCCAAAATGTTAGTTATAATGTCTCAATTACGAATCTGTATTCGGTTTGTAAAGTTATGCTTGTAGATGAAAGTTAGCCTATTAAAAGTGAAGAAGTAAAGTAAGAAAAGAATATCTAATGATAAGTTTTAAGTAGTATGCTTTGAGAAGTAATAAGTATTTAGAAAAGTGAAGAAGTAAAGTAAGAAAAGAAGATAGAATTTCAGTTTTAAGGAGTATGCTTTTAGAGTAATAAGTATTTGTAAAAGTGAAGAAGTAAAGTAAGAAAAGAAGATAGAATTTCAGTTTTAAGGAGTATGCTTTGAGAAGTAATAAGTATTTAGAAAAGTGAAGAAGTAAAGTAAGAAAAGAAGATAGAATTTCAGTTTTAAGGGAGTATGCTTTGAGAAGTAATAAGTATTTAGAAAAGTGAAGAAGTAAAGTAAGAAAAGAAGATAGAATTTCAGTTTTAAGGAGTATGCTTTTAGAGTAATAAGTATTTAGAAAAGTGAAGAAGTAAAGTAAGAAAAGAAGATAGAATTTCAGTTTTAAGGAGTATGCTTTTAGAGTAATAAGTATTTGTAAAAGTGATGAAGTAAAGTAGAAAAGAAGATAGAATTTCAGTTTTAAGGAGTATGCTTTGAGAAGTAATAAGTATTTAGAAAAGTGAAGAAGTAAAGTAAGAAAAGAAGATAGAATTTCAGTTTTAAGGAGTATGCTTTTAGAGTAATAAGTATTTGTAAAAGTGAAGAAGTAAAGTAAGAAAAGAAGATAGAATTTCAGTTTTAAGGAGTATGCTTTGAGAAGTAATAAGTATTTAGAAAAGTGAAGAAGTAAAGTAAGAAAAGAAGATAGAATTTCAGTTTTAAGGAGTATGCTTTTAGAGTAATAAGTATTTGTAAAAGTGATGAAGTAAATTAAGAAAAGAAGATAGAATTTCAGTTTTAAAAAGTATGCTTTTAGAGTAATAAGTATTTAAAAAGTGAAGAAGTAAAGTAAGAAAAGAATATCTAATGATAAGTTTTCGTAGCAAGCACTAAAATATAAGTTAGAATATCCAAAATGTTAGTTATAATGTCTCAATTACGAATCTGTATTCGGTTTGTAAAGTTATGCTTGTAGATGAAAGTTAGCCCTATTAAAAGTGAAGAAGTAAAGTAAGAAAAGAATATCTAATGATAAGTTTTAAGTAGTATGCTTTGAGAAGTAATAAGTATTTAGAAAAGTGAAGAAGTAAAGTAAGAAAGAAGATAGAATTTCAGTTTTAAGGAGTATGCTTTGAGAAGTAATAAGTATTTAGAAAAGTGAAGAAGGTAAAGTAAGAAAAGAAGATAGAATTTCAGTTTTAAGGAGTATGCTTTTAGAGTAATAAGTATTTGTAAAAGTGATGAAGTAAAGTAAGAAAAGAAGATAGAATTTCAGTTTTAAAAAGTATGCTTTTAGAGTAATAAGTATTTAAAAGTGAAGAAGTAAAGTAAGAAAAGAATATCTAATGATAAGTTTTCGTAGCAAGTACTAAAATATAAGTTAGAATATCCAAAATGTTAGTTATAATGTCTCAATTACGAATCTGTATTCGGTTTGTAAGTTATGCTTGTAGATGAAAGTTAGCCTATTAAAAGTGAAGAAGTAAAGTAAGAAAAGAATATCTAATGATAAGTTTTAAGTAGTATGCTTTGAGAAGTAATAAGTATTTAGAAAAGTGAAGAAGTAAAGTAAGAAAAGAAGATAGAATTTCAGTTTTAAGGAGTATGCTTTGAGAAGTAATAAGTATTTAGAAAAGTGAAGAAGTAAAGTAAGAAAAGAAGATAGAATTTCAGTTTTAAGGAGTATGCTTTTAGAGTAATAAGTATTTGTAAAAGTGAAGAAGTAAAGTAAGAAAAGAAGATAGAATTTCAGTTTTAAGGAGTATGCTTTGAGAAGTAATAAGTATTTAGAAAAGTGAAGAAGTAAAGTAAGAAAAGAAGATAGAATTTCAGTTTTAAGGAGTATGCTTTTAGAGTAATAAGTATTTGTAAAAGTGATGAAGTAAATTAAGAAAAGAAGATAGAATTTCAGTTTTAAAAAGTATGCTTTTAGAGTAATAAGTATTTAAAAAGTGAAGAAGTAAAGTAAGAAAAGAATATCTAATGATAAGTTTTCGTAGCAAGCACTAAAATATAAGTTAGAATATCCAAAATGTTAGTTATAATGTCTAAATTACGAATCTGTATTCGGTTTGTAAAGTTATGCTTGTAGATGAAAGTTAGCCTATTAAAAGTGAAGAAGTAAAGTAAGAAAAGAATATCTAATGATAAGTTTTAAGTAGTATGCTTTGAGAAGTAATAAGTATTTAGAAAAGTGAAGAAGTAAAGTAAGAAAAGAAGATAGAATTTCAGTTTTAAGGAGTATGCTTTGAGAAGTAATAAGTATTTAGAAAAGTGAAGAAGTAAAGTAAGAAAAGAAGATAGAATTTCAGTTTTAAGGAGTATGCTTTGAGAAGTAATAAGTATTTGTAAAAGTGATGAAGTAAAGTAAGAAAAGAAGATAGAATTTCAGTTTTAAAAAGTATGCTTTTAGAGTAATAAGTATTTAAAAAGTGAAGAAGTAAAGTAAGAAAAGAATATCTAATGATAAGTTTTCGTAGCAAGCACTAAAATATAAGTTAGAATATCCAAAATGTTAGTTATAATGTCTCAATTACGAATCTGTATTCGGTTTGTAAAGTTATGCTTGTAGATGAAAGTTAGCCTATTAAAAGTGAAGAAGTAAAGTAAGAAAAGAATATCTAATGATAAGTTTTAAGTAGTATGCTTTGAGAAGTAATAAGTATTTAGAAAAGTGAAGAAGTAAAGTAAGAAAAGAAGATAGAATTTCAGTTTTAAGGAGTATGCTTTTAGAGTAATAAGTATTTGTAAAAGTGAAGAAGTAAAGTAAGAAAAGAAGATAGAATTTCAGTTTTAAGGAGTATGCTTTGAGAAGTAATAAGTATTTAGAAAAGTGAAGAAGTAAAGTAAGAAAAGAAGATAGAATTTCAGTTTTAAGGAGTATGCTTTTGAGAAGTAATAAGTATTTAGAAAAGTGAAGAAGTAAAGTAAGAAAAGAAGATAGAATTTCAGTTTTAAGGAGTATGCTTTTAGAGTAATAAGTATTTAGAAAAGTGAAGAAGTAAAGTAAGAAAAGAAGATAGAATTTCAGTTTTAAGGAGTATGCTTTTAGAGTAATAAGTATTTGTAAAAGTGATGAAGTAAAGTAAGAAAAGAAGATAGAATTTCAGTTTTAAAAAGTATGCTTTTAGAGTAATAAGTATTTAAAAAGTGAAGAAGTAAAGTAAGAAAAGAATATCTAATGATAAGTTTTCGTAGCAAGCACTAAAATATAAGTTAGAATATCCAAAATGTTAGTTATAATGTCTCAATTACGAATCTGTATTCGGTTTGTAAAGTTATGCTTGTAGATGAAAGTTAGCCTATTAAAAGTGAAGAAGTAAAGTAAGAAAAGAATATCTAATGATAAGTTTTAAGTAGTATGCTTTTAGAGTAATAAGTATTTGTAAAAGTGAAGAAGTAAAGTAAGAAAAGAAGATAGAATTTCAGTTTTAAGGAGTATGCTTTGAGAAGTAATAAGTATTTAGAAAAGTGAAGAAGTAAAGTAAGAAAAGAAGATAGAATTTCAGTTTTAAGGAGTATGCTTTTAGAGTAATAAGTATTTGTAAAAGTGATGAAGTAAATTAAGAAAAGAAGATAGAATTTCAGTTTTAAAAAGTATGCTTTTAGAGTAATAAGTATTTAAAAAGTGAAGAAGTAAAGTAAGAAAAGAATATCTAATGATAAGTTTTCGTAGCAAGCACTAAAATATAAGTTAGAATATCCAAAATGTTAGTTATAATGTCTCAATTACGAATCTGTATTCGGTTTGTAAAGTTATGCTTGTAGATGAAAGTTAGCCTATTAAAAGTGAAGAAGTAAAGTAAGAAAAGAATATCTAATGATAAGTTTTAAGTAGTATGCTTTGAGAAGTAATAAGTATTTAGAAAAGTGAAGAAGTAAAGTAAGAAAAGAAGATAGAATTTCAGTTTTAAGGAGTATGCTTTGAGAAGTAATAAGTATTTAGAAAAGTGAAGAAGTAAAGTAAGAAAAGAAGATAGAATTTCAGTTTTAAGGAGTATGCTTTGAGAAGTAATAAGTATTTGTAAAAGTGATGAAGTAAAGTAAGAAAAGAAGATAGAATTTCAGTTTTAAAAAGTATGCTTTTAGAGTAATAAGTATTTAAAAAGTGAAGAAGTAAAGTAAGAAAAGAATATCTAATGATAAGTTTTCGTAGCAAGCACTAAAATATAAGTTAGAATATCCAAAATGTTAGTTATAATGTCTCAATTACGAATCTGTATTCGGTTTGTAAAGTTATGCTTGTAGATGAAAGTTAGCCTATTAAAAGTGAAGAAGTAAAGTAAGAAAAGAATATCTAATGATAAGTTTTAAGTAGTATGCTTTGAGAAGTAATAAGTATTTAGAAAAGTGAAGAAGTAAAGTAAGAAAAGAAGATAGAATTTCAGTTTTAAGGAGTATGCTTTTAGAGTAATAAGTATTTGTAAAAGTGAAGAAGTAAAGTAAGAAAAGAAGATAGAATTTCAGTTTTAAGGAGTATGCTTTGAGAAGTAATAAGTATTTAGAAAAGTGAAGAAGTAAAGTAAGAAAAGAAGATAGAATTTCAGTTTTAAGGAGTATGCTTTGAGAAGTAATAAGTATTTAGAAAAGTGAAGAAGTAAAGTAAGAAAAGAAGATAGAATTTCAGTTTTAAGGAGTATGCTTTTAGAGTAATAAGTATTTAGAAAAGTGAAGAAGTAAAGTAAGAAAAGAAGATAGAATTTCAGTTTTAAGGAGTATGCTTTTAGAGTAATAAGTATTTGTAAAAGTGATGAAGTAAAGTAAGAAAAGAAGATAGAATTTCAGTTTTAAAAAGTATGCTTTTAGAGTAATAAGTATTTAAAAAGTGAAGAAGTAAAGTAAGAAAAGAATATCTAATGATAAGTTTTCGTAGCAAGCACTAAAATATAAGTTAGAATATCCAAAATGTTAGTTATAATGTCTCAATTACGAATCTGTATTCGTTTTGTAAAGTTATGCTTGTAGATGAAAGTTAGCCTATTAAAAGTGAAGAAGTAAAGTAAGAAAAGAATATCTAATGATAAGTTTTAAGTAGTATGCTTTGAGAAGTAATAAGTATTTAGAAAAGTGAAGAAGTAAAGTAAGAAAAGAAGATAGAATTTCAGTTTTAAGGAGTATGCTTTGAGAAGTAATAAGTATTTAGAAAAGTGAAGAAGTAAAGTAAGAAAAGAAGATAGAATTTCAGTTTTAAGGAGTATGCTTTTAGAGTAATAAGTATTTGTAAAAGTGATGAAGTAAAGTAAGAAAAGAAGATAGAATTTCAGTTTTAAAAAGTATGCTTTTAGAGTAATAAGTATTTAAAAAGTGAAGAAGTAAAGTAAGAAAAGAATATCTAATGATAAGTTTTCGTAGCAAGCACTAAAATATAAGTTAGAATATCCAAAATGTTAGTTATAATGTCTCAATTACGAATCTGTATTCGGTTTGTAAAGTTATGCTTGTAGATGAAAGTTAGCCTATTAAAAGTGAAGAAGTAAAGTAAGAAAAGAATATCTAATGATAAGTTTTAAGTAGTATGCTTTGAGAAGTAATAAGTATTTAGAAAAGTGAAGAAGTAAAGTAAGAAAAGAAGATAGAATTTCAGTTTTAAGGAGTATGCTTTTAGAGTAATAAGTATTTGTAAAAGTGAAGAAGTAAAGTAAGAAAAGAAGATAGAATTTCAGTTTTAAGGAGTATGCTTTGAGAAGTAATAAGTATTTAGAAAAGTGAAGAAGTAAAGTAAGAAAAGAAGATAGAATTTCAGTTTTAAGGAGTATGCTTTGAGAAGTAATAAGTATTTAGAAAAGTGAAGAAGTAAAGTAAGAAAAGAAGATAGAATTTCAGTTTTAAGGAGTATGCTTTTAGAGTAATAAGTATTTAGAAAAGTGAAGAAGTAAAGTAAGAAAAGAAGATAGAATTTCAGTTTTAAGGAGTATGCTTTTAGAGTAATAAGTATTTGTAAAAGTGATGAAGTAAAGTAAGAAAAGAAGATAGAATTTCAGTTTTAAAAAGTATGCTTTTAGAGTAATAAGTATTTAAAAAGTGAAGAAGTAAAGTAAGAAAAGAATATCTAATGATAAGTTTTCGTAGCAAGCACTAAAATATAAGTTAGAATATCCAAAATGTTAGTTATAATGTCTCAATTACGAATCTGTATTCGTTTTGTAAAGTTATGCTTGTAGATGAAAGTTAGCCTATTAAAAGTGAAGAAGTAAAGTAAGAAAAGAATATCTAATGATAAGTTTTAAGTAGTATGCTTTGAGAAGTAATAAGTATTTAGAAAAGTGAAGAAGTAAAGTAAGAAAAGAAGATAGAATTTCAGTTTTAAGGAGTATGCTTTGAGAAGTAATAAGTATTTAGAAAAGTGAAGAAGTAAAGTAAGAAAAGAAGATAGAATTTCAGTTTTAAGGAGTATGCTTTTAGAGTAATAAGTATTTGTAAAAGTGATGAAGTAAAGTAAGAAAAGAAGATAGAATTTCAGTTTTAAAAAGTATGCTTTTAGAGTAATAAGTATTTAAAAAGTGAAGAAGTAAAGTAAGAAAAGAATATCTAATGATAAGTTTTCGTAGCAAGCACTAAAATATAAGTTAGAATATCCAAAATGTTAGTTATAATGTCTCAATTACGAATCTGTATTCGGTTTGTAAAGTTATGCTTGTAGATGAAAGTTAGCCTATTAAAAGTGAAGAAGTAAAGTAAGAAAAGAATATCTAATGATAAGTTTTAAGTAGTATGCTTTGAGAAGTAATAAGTATTTAGAAAAGTGAAGAAGTAAAGTAAGAAAAGAAGATAGAATTTCAGTTTTAAGGAGTATGCTTTTAGAGTAATAAGTATTTGTAAAAGTGAAGAAGTAAAGTAAGAAAAGAAGATAGAATTTCAGTTTTAAGGAGTATGCTTTGAGAAGTAATAAGTATTTAGAAAAGTGAAGAAGTAAAGTAAGAAAAGAAGATAGAATTTCAGTTTTAAGGAGTATGCTTTGAGAAGTAATAAGTATTTAGAAAAGTGAAGAAGTAAAGTAAGAAAAGAAGATAGAATTTCAGTTTTAAGGAGTATGCTTTTAGAGTAATAAGTATTTAGAAAAGTGAAGAAGTAAAGTAAGAAAAGAAGATAGAATTTCAGTTTTAAAAAGTATGCTTTGAGAAGTAATAAGTATTTAGAAAAGTGAAGAAGTAAAGTAAGAAAAGAAGATAGAATTTCAGTTTTAAGGAGTATGCTTTTAGAGTAATAAGTATTTGTAAAAGTGATGAAGTAAAGTAAGAAAAGAAGATAGAATTTCAGTTTTAAAAAGTATGCTTTTAGAGTAATAAGTATTTGTAAAAGTGATGAAGTAAAGTAAGAAAAGAAGATAGAATTTCAGTTTTAAAAAGTATGCTTTTAGAGTAATAAGTATTTAAAAAGTGAAGAAGTAAAGTAAGAAAAGAATATCTAATGATAAGTTTTCGTAGCAAGTACTAAAATATAAGTTAGAATATCCAAAATGTTAGTTATAATGTCTCAATTACGAATCTGTATTCGGTTTGTAAAGTTATGCTTGTAGATGAAAGTTAGCCTATTAAAAGTGAAGAAGTAAAGTAAGAAAAGAATATCTAATGATAAGTTTTAAGTAGTATGCTTTGAGAAGTAATAAGTATTTAGAAAAGTGAAGAAGTAAAGTAAGAAAAGAAGATAGAATTTCAGTTTTAAGGAGTATGCTTTGAGAAGTAATAAGTATTTAGAAAAGTGAAGAAGTAAAGTAAGAAAAGAAGATAGAATTTCAGTTTTAAGGAGTATGCTTTTAGAGTAATAAGTATTTGTAAAAGTGAAGAAGTAAAGTAAGAAAAGAAGATAGAATTTCAGTTTTAAGGAGTATGCTTTGAGAAGTAATAAGTATTTAGAAAAGTGAAGAAGTAAAGTAAGAAAAGAAGATAGAATTTCAGTTTTAAGGAGTATGCTTTTAGAGTAATAAGTATTTGTAAAAGTGATGAAGTAAAGTAAGAAAAGAAGATAGAATTTCAGTTTTAAAAAGTATGCTTTTAGAGTAATAAGTATTTGTAAAAGTGATGAAGTAAAGTAAGAAAAGAAGATAGAATTTCAGTTTTAAAAAGTATGCTTTTAGAGTAATAAGTATTTAAAAAGTGAAGAAGTAAAGTAAGAAAAGAATATCTAATGATAAGTTTTAAGTAGTATGCTTTGAGAAGTAATAAGTATTTAGAAAAGTGAAGAAGTAAAGTAAGAAAAGAAGATAGAATTTCAGTTTTAAGGAGTATGCTTTTAGAGTAATAAGTATTTGTAAAAGTGAAGAAGTAAAGTAAGAAAAGAAGATAGAATTTCAGTTTTAAGGAGTATGCTTTGAGAAGTAATAAGTATTTAGAAAAGTGAAGAAGTAAAGTAAGAAAAGAAGATAGAATTTCAGTTTTAAGGAGTATGCTTTGAGAAGTAATAAGTATTTAGAAAAGTGAAGAAGTAAAGTAAGAAAAGAAGATAGAATTTCAGTTTTAAGGAGTATGCTTTTAGAGTAATAAGTATTTAGAAAAGTGAAGAAGTAAAGTAAGAAAAGAAGATAGAATTTCAGTTTTAAAAAGTATGCTTTTAGAGTAATAAGTATTTGTAAAAGTGATGAAGTAAAGTAAGAAAAGAAGATAGAATTTCAGTTTTAAAAAGTATGCTTTTAGAGTAATAAGTATTTAAAAAGTGAAGAAGTAAAGTAAGAAAAGAATATCTAATGATAAGTTTTCGTAGCAAGTACTAAAATATAAGTTAGAATATCCAAAATGTTAGTTATAATGTCTCAATTACGAATCTGTATTCGGTTTGTAAAGTTATGCTTGTAGATGAAAGTTAGCCTATTAAAAGTGAAGAAGTAAAGTAAGAAAAGAATATCTAATGATAAGTTTTAAGTAGTATGCTTTGAGAAGTAATAAGTATTTAGAAAAGTGAAGAAGTAAAGTAAGAAAAGAAGATAGAATTTCAGTTTTAAGGAGTATGCTTTGAGAAGTAATAAGTATTTAGAAAAGTGAAGAAGTAAAGTAAGAAAAGAAGATAGAATTTCAGTTTTAAGGAGTATGCTTTTAGAGTAATAAGTATTTGTAAAAGTGAAGAAGTAAAGTAAGAAAAGAAGATAGAATTTCAGTTTTAAGGAGTATGCTTTGAGAAGTAATAAGTATTTAGAAAAGTGAAGAAGTAAAGTAAGAAAAGAAGATAGAATTTCAGTTTTAAGGAGTATGCTTTTAGAGTAATAAGTATTTGTAAAAGTGATGAAGTAAAGTAAGAAAAGAAGATAGAATTTCAGTTTTAAAAAGTATGCTTTTAGAGTAATAAGTATTTGTAAAAGTGATGAAGTAAAGTAAGAAAAGAAGATAGAATTTCAGTTTTAAAAAGTATGCTTTTAGAGTAATAAGTATTTAAAAAGTGAAGAAGTAAAGTAAGAAAAGAATATCTAATGATAAGTTTTCGTAGCAAGTACTAAAATATAAGTTAGAATATCCAAAATGTTAGTTATAATGTCTCAATTACGAATCTGTATTCGGTTTGTAAAGTTATGCTTGTAGATGAAAGTTAGCCTATTAAAAGTGAAGAAGTAAAGTAAGAAAAGAATATCTAATGATAAGTTTTAAGTAGTATGCTTTGAGAAGTAATAAGTATTTAGAAAAGTGAAGAAGTAAAGTAAGAAAAGAAGATAGAATTTCAGTTTTAAGGAGTATGCTTTGAGAAGTAATAAGTATTTAGAAAAGTGAAGAAGTAAAGTAAGAAAAGAAGATAGAATTTCAGTTTTAAGGAGTATGCTTTTAGAGTAATAAGTATTTGTAAAAGTGAAGAAGTAAAGTAAGAAAAGAAGATAGAATTTCAGTTTTAAGGAGTATGCTTTGAGAAGTAATAAGTATTTAGAAAAGTGAAGAAGTAAAGTAAGAAAAGAAGATAGAATTTCAGTTTTAAGGAGTATGCTTTTAGAGTAATAAGTATTTGTAAAAGTGATGAAGTAAAGTAAGAAAAGAAGATAGAATTTCAGTTTTAAAAAGTATGCTTTTAGAGTAATAAGTATTTGTAAAAGTGATGAAGTAAAGTAAGAAAAGAAGATAGAATTTCAGTTTTAAAAAGTATGCTTTTAGAGTAATAAGTATTTAAAAAGTGAAGAAGTAAAGTAAGAAAAGAATATCTAATGATAAGTTTTAAGTAGTATGCTTTGAGAAGTAATAAGTATTTAGAAAAGTGAAGAAGTAAAGTAAGAAAAGAAGATAGAATTTCAGTTTTAAGGAGTATGCTTTGAGAAGTAATAAGTATTTAGAAAAGTGAAGAAGTAAAGTAAGAAAAGAAGATAGAATTTCAGTTTTAAGGAGTATGCTTTTAGAGTAATAAGTATTTGTAAAAGTGATGAAGTAAAGTAAGAAAAGAAGATAGAATTTCAGTTTTAAAAAGTATGCTTTTAGAGTAATAAGTATTTAAAAAGTGAAGAAGTAAAGTAAGAAAAGAATATCTAATGATAAGTTTTCGTAGCAAGTACTAAAATATAAGTTAGAATATCCAAAATGTTAGTTATAATGTCTCAATTACGAATCTGTATTCGGTTTGTAAAGTTATGCTTGTAGATGAAAGTTAGCCTATTAAAAGTGAAGAAGTAAAGTAAGAAAAGAATATCTAATGATAAGTTTTAAGTAGTATGCTTTGAGAAGTAATAAGTATTTAGAAAAGTGAAGAAGTAAAGTAAGAAAAGAAGATAGAATTTCAGTTTTAAGGAGTATGCTTTGAGAAGTAATAAGTATTTAGAAAAGTGAAGAAGTAAAGTAAGAAAAGAAGATAGAATTTCAGTTTTAAGGAGTATGCTTTTAGAGTAATAAGTATTTGTAAAAGTGAAGAAGTAAAGTAAGAAAAGAAGATAGAATTTCAGTTTTAAGGAGTATGCTTTGAGAAGTAATAAGTATTTAGAAAAGTGAAGAAGTAAAGTAAGAAAAGAAGATAGAATTTCAGTTTTAAGGAGTATGCTTTTAGAGTAATAAGTATTTGTAAAAGTGATGAAGTAAAGTAAGAAAAGAAGATAGAATTTCAGTTTTAAAAAGTATGCTTTTAGAGTAATAAGTATTTGTAAAAGTGATGAAGTAAAGTAAGAAAAGAAGATAGAATTTCAGTTTTAAAAAGTATGCTTTTAGAGTAATAAGTATTTAAAAAGTGAAGAAGTAAAGTAAGAAAAGAATATCTAATGATAAGTTTTCGTAGCAAGTACTAAAATATAAGTTAGAATATCCAAAATGTTAGTTATAATGTCTCAATTACGAATCTGTATTCGGTTTGTAAAGTTATGCTTGTAGATGAAAGTTAGCCTATTAAAAGTGAAGAAGTAAAGTAAGAAAAGAATATCTAATGATAAGTTTTAAGTAGTATGCTTTGAGAAGTAATAAGTATTTAGAAAAGTGAAGAAGTAAAGTAAGAAAAGAAGATAGAATTTCAGTTTTAAGGAGTATGCTTTGAGAAGTAATAAGTATTTAGAAAAGTGAAGAAGTAAAGTAAGAAAAGAAGATAGAATTTCAGTTTTAAGGAGTATGCTTTTAGAGTAATAAGTATTTGTAAAAGTGAAGAAGTAAAGTAAGAAAAGAAGATAGAATTTCAGTTTTAAGGAGTATGCTTTGAGAAGTAATAAGTATTTAGAAAAGTGAAGAAGTAAAGTAAGAAAAGAAGATAGAATTTCAGTTTTAAGGAGTATGCTTTTAGAGTAATAAGTATTTGTAAAAGTGATGAAGTAAAGTAAGAAAAGAAGATAGAATTTCAGTTTTAAAAAGTATGCTTTTAGAGTAATAAGTATTTGTAAAAGTGATGAAGTAAAGTAAGAAAAGAAGATAGAATTTCAGTTTTAAAAAGTATGCTTTTAGAGTAATAAGTATTTAAAAAGTGAAGAAGTAAAGTAAGAAAAGAATATCTAATGATAAGTTTTAAGTAGTATGCTTTGAGAAGTAATAAGTATTTAGAAAAGTGAAGAAGTAAAGTAAGAAAAGAAGATAGAATTTCAGTTTTAAGGAGTATGCTTTGAGAAGTAATAAGTATTTAGAAAAGTGAAGAAGTAAAGTAAGAAAAGAAGATAGAATTTCAGTTTTAAGGAGTATGCTTTTAGAGTAATAAGTATTTGTAAAAGTGATGAAGTAAAGTAAGAAAAGAAGATAGAATTTCAGTTTTAAAAAGTATGCTTTTAGAGTAATAAGTATTTAAAAAGTGAAGAAGTAAAGTAAGAAAAGAATATCTAATGATAAGTTTTCGTAGCAAGTACTAAAATATAAGTTAGAATATCCAAAATGTTAGTTATAATGTCTCAATTACGAATCTGTATTCGGTTTGTAAAGTTATGCTTGTAGATGAAAGTTAGCCTATTAAAAGTGAAGAAGTAAAGTAAGAAAAGAATATCTAATGATAAGTTTTAAGTAGTATGCTTTGAGAAGTAATAAGTATTTAGAAAAGTGAAGAAGTAAAGTAAGAAAAGAAGATAGAATTTCAGTTTTAAGGAGTATGCTTTGAGAAGTAATAAGTATTTAGAAAAGTGAAGAAGTAAAGTAAGAAAAGAAGATAGAATTTCAGTTTTAAGGAGTATGCTTTTAGAGTAATAAGTATTTGTAAAAGTGATGAAGTAAAGTAAGAAAAGAAGATAGAATTTCAGTTTTAAAAAGTATGCTTTTAGAGTAATAAGTATTTAAAAAGTGAAGAAGTAAAGTAAGAAAAGAATATCTAATGATAAGTTTTCGTAGCAAGCACTAAAATATAAGTTAGAATATCCAAAATGTTAGTTATAATGTCTCAATTACGAATCTGTATTCGGTTTGTAAAGTTATGCTTGTAGATGAAAGTTAGCCTATTAAAAGTGAAGAAGTAAAGTAAGAAAAGAATATCTAATGATAAGTTTTAAGTAGTATGCTTTGAGAAGTAATAAGTATTTAGAAAAGTGAAGAAGTAAAGTAAGAAAAGAAGATAGAATTTCAGTTTTAAGGAGTATGCTTTGAGAAGTAATAAGTATTTAGAAAAGTGAAGAAGTAAAGTAAGAAAAGAAGATAGAATTTCAGTTTTAAGGAGTATGCTTTTAGAGTAATAAGTATTTGTAAAAGTGAAGAAGTAAAGTAAGAAAAGAAGATAGAATTTCAGTTTTAAGGAGTATGCTTTGAGAAGTAATAAGTATTTAGAAAAGTGAAGAAGTAAAGTAAGAAAAGAAGATAGAATTTCAGTTTTAAGGAGTATGCTTTGAGAAGTAATAAGTATTTAGAAAAGTGAAGAAGTAAAGTAAGAAAAGAAGATAGAATTTCAGTTTTAAGGAGTATGCTTTTAGAGTAATAAGTATTTGTAAAAGTGATGAAGTAAAGTAAGAAAAGAAGATAGAATTTCAGTTTTAAAAAGTATGCTTTTAGAGTAATAAGTATTTAAAAAGTGAAGAAGTAAAGTAAGAAAAGAATATCTAATGATAAGTTTTAAGTAGTATGCTTTGAGAAGTAATAAGTATTTAGAAAAGTGAAGAAGTAAAGTAAGAAAAGAAGATAGAATTTCAGTTTTAAGGAGTATGCTTTGAGAAGTAATAAGTATTTAGAAAAGTGAAGAAGTAAAGTAAGAAAAGAAGATAGAATTTCAGTTTTAAGGAGTATGCTTTTAGAGTAATAAGTATTTGTAAAAGTGATGAAGTAAAGTAAGAAAAGAAGATAGAATTTCAGTTTTAAAAAGTATGCTTTTAGAGTAATAAGTATTTAAAAAGTGAAGAAGTAAAGTAAGAAAAGAATATCTAATGATAAGTTTTCGTAGCAAGTACTAAAATATAAGTTAGAATATCCAAAATGTTAGTTATAATGTCTCAATTACGAATCTGTATTCGGTTTGTAAAGTTATGCTTGTAGATGAAAGTTAGCCTATTAAAAGTGAAGAAGTAAAGTAAGAAAAGAATATCTAATGATAAGTTTTAAGTAGTATGCTTTGAGAAGTAATAAGTATTTAGAAAAGTGAAGAAGTAAAGTAAGAAAAGAAGATAGAATTTCAGTTTTAAGGAGTATGCTTTGAGAAGTAATAAGTATTTAGAAAAGTGAAGAAGTAAAGTAAGAAAAGAAGATAGAATTTCAGTTTTAAGGAGTATGCTTTTAGAGTAATAAGTATTTGTAAAAGTGATGAAGTAAAGTAAGAAAAGAAGATAGAATTTCAGTTTTAAAAAGTATGCTTTTAGAGTAATAAGTATTTAAAAAGTGAAGAAGTAAAGTAAGAAAAGAATATCTAATGATAAGTTTTCGTAGCAAGCACTAAAATATAAGTTAGAATATCCAAAATGTTAGTTATAATGTCTCAATTACGAATCTGTATTCGGTTTGTAAAGTTATGCTTGTAGATGAAAGTTAGCCTATTAAAAGTGAAGAAGTAAAGTAAGAAAAGAATATCTAATGATAAGTTTTAAGTAGTATGCTTTGAGAAGTAATAAGTATTTAGAAAAGTGAAGAAGTAAAGTAAGAAAAGAAGATAGAATTTCAGTTTTAAGGAGTATGCTTTGAGAAGTAATAAGTATTTAGAAAAGTGAAGAAGTAAAGTAAGAAAAGAAGATAGAATTTCAGTTTTAAGGAGTATGCTTTTAGAGTAATAAGTATTTGTAAAAGTGATGAAGTAAAGTAAGAAAAGAAGATAGAATTTCAGTTTTAAAAAGTATGCTTTTAGAGTAATAAGTATTTAAAAAGTGAAGAAGTAAAGTAAGAAAAGAATATCTAATGATAAGTTTTCGTAGCAAGCACTAAAATATAAGTTAGAATATCCAAAATGTTAGTTATAATGTCTCAATTACGAATCTGTATTCGGTTTGTAAAGTTATGCTTGTAGATGAAAGTTAGCCTATTAAAAGTGAAGAAGTAAAGTAAGAAAAGAATATCTAATGATAAGTTTTAAGTAGTATGCTTTGAGAAGTAATAAGTATTTAGAAAAGTGAAGAAGTAAAGTAAGAAAAGAAGATAGAATTTCAGTTTTAAGGAGTATGCTTTGAGAAGTAATAAGTATTTAGAAAAGTGAAGAAGTAAAGTAAGAAAAGAAGATAGAATTTCAGTTTTAAGGAGTATGCTTTTAGAGTAATAAGTATTTGTAAAAGTGAAGAAGTAAAGTAAGAAAAGAAGATAGAATTTCAGTTTTAAGGAGTATGCTTTGAGAAGTAATAAGTATTTAGAAAAGTGAAGAAGTAAAGTAAGAAAAGAAGATAGAATTTCAGTTTTAAGGAGTATGCTTTTAGAGTAATAAGTATTTGTAAAAGTGATGAAGTAAAGTAAGAAAAGAAGATAGAATTTCAGTTTTAAAAAGTATGCTTTTAGAGTAATAAGTATTTGTAAAAGTGATGAAGTAAAGTAAGAAAAGAAGATAGAATTTCAGTTTTAAAAAGTATGCTTTTAGAGTAATAAGTATTTAAAAAGTGAAGAAGTAAAGTAAGAAAAGAATATCTAATGATAAGTTTTAAGTAGTATGCTTTGAGAAGTAATAAGTATTTAGAAAAGTGAAGAAGTAAAGTAAGAAAAGAAGATAGAATTTCAGTTTTAAGGAGTATGCTTTGAGAAGTAATAAGTATTTAGAAAAGTGAAGAAGTAAAGTAAGAAAAGAAGATAGAATTTCAGTTTTAAGGAGTATGCTTTTAGAGTAATAAGTATTTGTAAAAGTGATGAAGTAAAGTAAGAAAAGAAGATAGAATTTCAGTTTTAAAAAGTATGCTTTTAGAGTAATAAGTATTTAAAAAGTGAAGAAGTAAAGTAAGAAAAGAATATCTAATGATAAGTTTTCGTAGCAAGTACTAAAATATAAGTTAGAATATCCAAAATGTTAGTTATAATGTCTCAATTACGAATCTGTATTCGGTTTGTAAAGTTATGCTTGTAGATGAAAGTTAGCCTATTAAAAGTGAAGAAGTAAAGTAAGAAAAGAATATCTAATGATAAGTTTTAAGTAGTATGCTTTGAGAAGTAATAAGTATTTAGAAAAGTGAAGAAGTAAAGTAAGAAAAGAAGATAGAATTTCAGTTTTAAGGAGTATGCTTTGAGAAGTAATAAGTATTTAGAAAAGTGAAGAAGTAAAGTAAGAAAAGAAGATAGAATTTCAGTTTTAAGGAGTATGCTTTTAGAGTAATAAGTATTTGTAAAAGTGATGAAGTAAAGTAAGAAAAGAAGATAGAATTTCAGTTTTAAAAAGTATGCTTTTAGAGTAATAAGTATTTAAAAAGTGAAGAAGTAAAGTAAGAAAAGAATATCTAATGATAAGTTTTCGTAGCAAGCACTAAAATATAAGTTAGAATATCCAAAATGTTAGTTATAATGTCTCAATTACGAATCTGTATTCGGTTTGTAAAGTTATGCTTGTAGATGAAAGTTAGCCTATTAAAAGTGAAGAAGTAAAGTAAGAAAAGAATATCTAATGATAAGTTTTAAGTAGTATGCTTTGAGAAGTAATAAGTATTTAGAAAAGTGAAGAAGTAAAGTAAGAAAAGAAGATAGAATTTCAGTTTTAAGGAGTATGCTTTGAGAAGTAATAAGTATTTAGAAAAGTGAAGAAGTAAAGTAAGAAAAGAAGATAGAATTTCAGTTTTAAGGAGTATGCTTTTAGAGTAATAAGTATTTGTAAAAGTGAAGAAGTAAAGTAAGAAAAGAAGATAGAATTTCAGTTTTAAGGAGTATGCTTTGAGAAGTAATAAGTATTTAGAAAAGTGAAGAAGTAAAGTAAGAAAAGAAGATAGAATTTCAGTTTTAAGGAGTATGCTTTTAGAGTAATAAGTATTTGTAAAAGTGATGAAGTAAAGTAAGAAAAGAAGATAGAATTTCAGTTTTAAAAAGTATGCTTTTAGAGTAATAAGTATTTGTAAAAGTGATGAAGTAAAGTAAGAAAAGAAGATAGAATTTCAGTTTTAAAAAGTATGCTTTTAGAGTAATAAGTATTTAAAAAGTGAAGAAGTAAAGTAAGAAAAGAATATCTAATGATAAGTTTTAAGTAGTATGCTTTGAGAAGTAATAAGTATTTAGAAAAGTGAAGAAGTAAAGTAAGAAAAGAAGATAGAATTTCAGTTTTAAGGAGTATGCTTTGAGAAGTAATAAGTATTTAGAAAAGTGAAGAAGTAAAGTAAGAAAAGAAGATAGAATTTCAGTTTTAAGGAGTATGCTTTTAGAGTAATAAGTATTTAAAAAGTGATGAAGTAAAGTAAGAAAAGAAGATAGAATTTCAGTTTTAAAAAGTATGCTTTTAGAGTAATAAGTATTTAAAAAGTGAAGAAGTAAAGTAAGAAAAGAATATCTAATGATAAGTTTTCGTAGCAAGCACTAAAATATAAGTTAGAATATCCAAAATGTTAGTTATAATGTCTCAATTACGAATCTGTATTCGGTTTGTAAAGTTATGCTTGTAGATGAAAGTTAGCCTATTAAAAGTGAAGAAGTAAAGTAAGAAAAGAATATCTAATGATAAGTTTTAAGTAGTATGCTTTGAGAAGTAATAAGTATTTAGAAAAGTGAAGAAGTAAAGTAAGAAAAGAAGATAGAATTTCAGTTTTAAGGAGTATGCTTTGAGAAGTAATAAGTATTTAGAAAAGTGAAGAAGTAAAGTAAGAAAAGAAGATAGAATTTCAGTTTTAAGGAGTATGCTTTTAGAGTAATAAAGTATTTTCAGTAAAATGTGATGAAGTAAAGTAAAGAAAAGAAGATAGAATTTCAGTTTTAAAAAGTATGCTTTTAGAGTAATAAGTATTTGTAAAAGTGATGAAGTAAAGTAAGAAAAGAAGATAGAATTTCAGTTTTAAAAAGTATGCTTTTAGAGTAATAAGTATTTAAAAAGTGAAGAAGTAAAGTAAGAAAAGAATATCTAATGATAAGTTTTCGTAGCAAGTACTAAAATATAAGTTAGAATATCCAAAATGTTAGTTATAATGTCTCAATTACGAATCTGTATTCGGTTTGTAAAGTTATGCTTGTAGATGAAAGTTAGCCTATTAAAAGTGAAGAAGTAAAGTAAGAAAAGAATATCTAATGATAAGTTTTAAGTAGTATGCTTTGAGAAGTAATAAGTATTTAGAAAAGTGAAGAAGTAAAGTAAGAAAAGAAGATAGAATTTCAGTTTTAAGGAGTATGCTTTGAGAAGTAATAAGTATTTAGAAAAGTGAAGAAGTAAAGTAAGAAAAGAAGATAGAATTTCAGTTTTAAGGAGTATGCTTTTAGAGTAATAAGTATTTGTAAAAGTGATGAAGTAAAGTAAGAAAAGAAGATAGAATTTCAGTTTTAAAAAGTATGCTTTTAGAGTAATAAGTATTTGTAAAAGTGAAGAAGTAAAGTAAGAAAAGAATATCTAATGATAAGTTTTAAGTAGTATGCTTTGAGAAGTAATAAGTATTTAGAAAAGTGAAGAAGTAAAGTAAGAAAAGAAGATAGAATTTCAGTTTTTAAGGAGTATGCTTTGAGAAGTAATAAGTATTTAGAAAAGTGAAGAAGTAAAGTAAGAAAAGAAGATAGAATTTCAGTTTTAAGGAGTATGCTTTTAGAGTAATAAGTATTTGTAAAAGTGATGAAGTAAAGTAAGAAAAGAAGATAGAATTTCAGTTTTAAAAAGTATGCTTTTAGAGTAATAAGTATTTGTAAAAGTGATGAAGTAAAGTAAGAAAAGAAGATAGAATTTCAGTTTTAAAAAGTATGCTTTTAGAGTAATAAGTATTTAAAAAGTGAAGAAGTAAAGTAAGAAAAGAATATCTAATGATAAGTTTTCGTAGCAAGCACTAAAATATAAGTTAGAATATCCAAAATGTTAGTTATAATGTCTCAATTACGAATCTGTATTCGGTTTGTAAAGTTATGCTTGTA
>CAMPDV010006329.1:0-18036 GCA_946699065.1 Loxodes magnus | reverse complement strand
TACTTTTCTTTTAACTAATTATTTTCATCCTTTTTTTATTTTACTTTCTTTTACTTTTTATCTAAAACTATCACTCACTTAATCCTCTCTCACTTACATTTTTTTCTCTTCGGATCCTTTTCTCAATCTTATTTAAACTCACTTAAACCTACTTTTCTTTTAACTAATTATTTTCATCCTTTTTTTATTTTACTTTCTTTTACTTTTTATCTAAAACTATCACTCACTTAATCCTCTCTCACTTACATTTTTTTCTCTTCGGCTTCTTTTCTCAATCTACCTTAAACTCACTTAGACCTACTTTTCTTTTAACTAATTATTTTCATCCTTTTTTTATTTTACTTTCTTTTACTTTTTATCTAAAACTATCACTCACTTAATCCTCTCTCACTTACATTTTTTTCTCTTCGGCTTCTTTTCTCAATCTACCTTAAACTCACTTAAACCTACTTTTCTTTTAACTAATTATTTTCATCCTTTTTTTATTTTACTTTCTTTTACTTTTTATCTAAAACTATCACTCACTTAATCCTCTCTCACTTACATTTTTTTCTCTTCGGCTTCTTTTCTCAATCTTATTTAAACTCACTTAAACCTACTTTTCTTTTAACTAATTATTTTCATCCTTTTTTTATTTTACTTTCTTTTACTTTTTATCTAAAACTATCACTCACTTAATCCTCTCTCACTTACATTTTTTTCTCTTCGGATCCTTTTCTCAATCTTAATTAAACTCACTTAAACCTACTATTCTTTTAACTAATTATTTTCATCCTTTTTTTATTTTACTTTCTTTTACTTTTTATCTAAAACTATCACTCACTTAATCCTCTCTCACTTACATTTTTTTCTCTTCGGCTTCTTTTCTCAATCTACCTTAAACTCACTTAAACCTACTTTTCTTTTAACTAATTATTTTCATCCTTTTTTTATTTTACTTTCTTTTACTTTTTATCTAAAACTATCACTCACTTAATCCTCTCTCACTTACATTTTTTTCTCTTCGGATCCTTTTCTCAATCTTATTTAAACTCACTTAAACCTACTTTTCTTTTAACTAATTATTTTCATCCTTTTTTTATTTTACTTTCTTTTACTTTTTATCTAAAACTATCACTCACTTAATCCTCTCTCACTTACATTTTTTTCTCTTCGGCTTCTTTTCTCAATCTACCTTAAACTCACTTAAACCTACTTTTCTTTTAACTAATTATTTTCATCCTTTTTTTATTTTACTTTCTTTTACTTTTTATCTAAAACTATCACTCACTTAATCCTCTCTCACTTACATTTTTTTCTCTTCGGATCCTTTTCTCAATCTTAATTAAACTCACTTAAACCTACTTTTCTTTTAACTAATTATTTTCATCCTTTTTTTATTTTACTTTCTTTTACTTTTTATCTAAAACTATCACTCACTTAATCCTCTCTCACTTACATTTTTTTCTCTTCGGCTTCTTTTCTCAATCTTAATTAAACTCACTTAAACCTACTTTTCTTTTAACTAATTATTTTCATCCTTTTTTTATTTTACTTTCTTTTACTTTTTATCTAAAACTATCACTCACTTAATCCTCTCTCACTTACATTTTTTTCTCTTCGGCTTCTTTTCTCAATCTACCTTAAACTCACTTAAACCTACTTTTCTTTTAACTAATTATTTTCATCCTTTTTTTATTTTACTTTCTTTTACTTTTTATCTAAAACTATCACTCACTTAATCCTCTCTCACTTACATTTTTTTCTCTTCGGATCCTTTTCTCAATCTTATTTAAACTCACTTAAACCTACTTTTCTTTTAACTAATTATTTTCATCCTTTTTTTATTTTACTTTCTTTTACTTTTTATCTAAAACTATCACTCACTTAATCCTCTCTCACTTACATTTTTTTCTCTTCGGCTTCTTTTCTCAATCTTAATTAAACTCACTTAAACCTACTATTCTTTTAACTAATTATTTTCATCCTTTTTTTATTTTACTTTCTTTTACTTTTTATCTAAAACTATCACTCACTTAATCCTCTCTCACTTACATTTTTTTCTCTTCGGCTTCTTTTCTCAATCTACCTTAAACTCACTTAAACCTACTTTTCTTTTAACTAATTATTTTCATCCTTTTTTTATTTTACTTTCTTTTACTTTTTATCTAAAACTATCACTCACTTAATCCTCTCTCACTTACATTTTTTTCTCTTCGGATCCTTTTCTCAATCTTATTTAAACTCACTTAAACCTACTTTTCTTTTAACTAATTATTTTCATCCTTTTTTTATTTTACTTTCTTTTACTTTTTATCTAAAACTATCACTCACTTAATCCTCTCTCACTTACATTTTTTTCTCTTCGGCTTCTTTTCTCAATCTACCTTAAACTCACTTAAACCTACTTTTCTTTTAACTAATTATTTTCATCCTTTTTTTATTTTACTTTCTTTTACTTTTTATCTAAAACTATCACTCACTTAATCCTCTCTCACTTACATTTTTTTCTCTTCGGATCCTTTTCTCAATCTACCTTAAACTCACTTAAACCTACTTTTCTTTTAACTAATTATTTTCATCCTTTTTTTATTTTACTTTCTTTTACTTTTTATCTAAAACTATCACTCACTTAATCCTCTCTCACTTACATTTTTTTCTCTTCGGATCCTTTTCTCAATCTACCTTAAACTCACTTAAACCTACTTTTCTTTTAACTAATTATTTTCATCCTTTTTTTATTTTACTTTCTTTTACTTTTTATCTAAAACTATCACTCACTTAATCCTCTCTCACTTACATTTTTTTCTCTTCGGCTTCTTTTCTCAATCTTAATTAAACTCACTTAAACCTACTTTTCTTTTAACTAATTATTTTCATCCTTTTTTTATTTTACTTTCTTTTACTTTTTATCTAAAACTATCACTCACTTAATCCTCTCTCACTTACATTTTTTTCTCTTCGGCTTCTTTTCTCAATCTTAATTAAACTCACTTAAACCTACTTTTCTTTTACTAATTATTTTCATCCTTTTTTTATTTTACTTTCTTTTACTTTTTATCTAAAACTATCACTCACTTAATCCTCTCTCACTTACATTTTTTTCTCTTCGGCTTCTTTTCTCAATCTACCTTAAACTCACTTAAACCTACTTTTCTTTTAACTAATTATTTTCATCCTTTTTTTATTTTACTTTCTTTTACTTTTTATCTAAAACTATCACTCACTTAATCCTCTCTCACTTACATTTTTTTCTCTTCGGATCCTTTTCTCAATCTTATTTAAACTCACTTAAACCTACTTTTCTTTTAACTAATTATTTTCATCCTTTTTTTATTTTACTTTCTTTTACTTTTTATCTAAAACTATCACTCACTTAATCCTCTCTCACTTACATTTTTTTCTCTTCGGCTTCTTTTCTCAATCTACCTTAAACTCACTTAAACCTACTTTTCTTTTAACTAATTATTTTCATCCTTTTTTTATTTTACTTTCTTTTACTTTTTATCTAAAACTATCACTCACTTAATCCTCTCTCACTTACATTTTTTTCTCTTCGGATCCTTTTCTCAATCTACCTTAAACTCACTTAAACCTACTTTTCTTTTAACTAATTATTTTCATCCTTTTTTTATTTTACTTTCTTTTACTTTTTATCTAAAACTATCACTCACTTAATCCTCTCTCACTTACATTTTTTTCTCTTCGGCTTCTTTTCTCAATCTACCTTAAATTCACTTAAACCTACTTTTCTTTTAACTAATTATTTTCATCCTTTTTTTATTTTACTTTCTTTTACTTTTTATCTAAAACTATCACTCACTTAATCCTCTCTCACTTACATTTTTTTCTCTTCGGCTTCTTTTCTCAATCTTAATTAAACTCACTTAAACCTACTTTTCTTTTAACTAATTATTTTCATCCTTTTTTTATTTTACTTTCTTTTACTTTTTATCTAAAACTATCACTCACTTAATCCTCTCTCACTTAAATTTTTTTCTCTTCGGCTTCTTTTCTCAATCTTAATTAAACTCACTTAAACCTACTATTCTTTTAACTAATTATTTTCATCCTTTTTTTATTTTACTTTCTTTTACTTTTTATCTAAAACTATCACTCACTTAATCCTCTCTCACTTACATTTTTTTCTCTTCGGCTTCTTTTCTCAATCTACCTTAAACTCACTTAAACCTACTTTTCTTTTAACTAATTATTTTCATCCTTTTTTTATTTTACTTTCTTTTACTTTTTATCTAAAACTATCACTCACTTAATCCTCTCTCACTTAAATTTTTTTCTCTTCGGCTTCTTTTCTCAATCTTAATTAAACTCACTTAAACCTACTATTCTTTTAACTAATTATTTTCATCCTTTTTTTATTTTACTTTCTTTTACTTTTTATCTAAAACTATCACTCACTTAATCCTCTCTCACTTACATTTTTTTCTCTTCGGCTTCTTTTCTCAATCTACCTTAAACTCACTTAAACCTACTTTTCTTTTAACTAATTATTTTCATCCTTTTTTTATTTTACTTTCTTTTACTTTTTATCTAAAACTATCACTCACTTAATCCTCTCTCACTTACATTTTTTTCTCTTCGGATCCTTTTCTCAATCTTATTTAAACTCACTTAAACCTACTTTTCTTTTAACTAATTATTTTCATCCTTTTTTTATTTTACTTTCTTTTACTTTTTATCTAAAACTATCACTCACTTAATCCTCTCTCACTTACATTTTTTTCTCTTCGGCTTCTTTTCTCAATCTACCTTAAACTCACTTAAACCTACTTTTCTTTTAACTAATTATTTTCATCCTTTTTTTATTTTACTTTCTTTTACTTTTTATCTAAAACTATCACTCACTTAATCCTCTCTCACTTACATTTTTTTCTCTTCGGCTTCTTTTCTCAATCTTAATTAAACTCACTTAAACCTACTTTTCTTTTAACTAATTATTTTCATCCTTTTTTTATTTTACTTTCTTTTACTTTTTATCTAAAACTATCACTCACTTAATCCTCTCTCACTTACATTTTTTTCTCTTCGGCTTCTTTTCTCAATCTACCTTAAATTCACTTAAACCTACTTTTCTTTTAACTAATTATTTTCATCCTTTTTTTATTTTACTTTCTTTTACTTTTTATCTAAAACTATCACTCACTTAATCCTCTCTCACTTACATTTTTTTCTCTTCGGCTTCTTTTCTCAATCTACCTTAAACTCACTTAAACCTACTTTTCTTTTAACTAATTATTTTCATCCTTTTTTTATTTTACTTTCTTTTACTTTTTATCTAAAACTATCACTCACTTAATCCTCTCTCACTTACATTTTTTTCTCTTCGGCTTCTTTTCTCAATCTACCTTAAACTCACTTAAACCTACTTTTCTTTTAACTAATTATTTTCATCCTTTTTTTATTTTACTTTCTTTTACTTTTTATCTAAAACTATCACTCACTTAATCCTCTCTCACTTACATTTTTTTCTCTTCGGCTTCTTTTCTCAATCTACCTTAAACTCACTTAAACCTACTTTTCTTTTAACTAATTATTTTCATCCTTTTTTTATTTTACTTTCTTTTACTTTTTATCTAAAACTATCACTCACTTAATCCTCTCTCACTTACATTTTTTTCTCTTCGGATCCTTTTCTCAATCTACCTTAAACTCACTTAAACCTACTTTTCTTTTAACTAATTATTTTCATCCTTTTTTTATTTTACTTTCTTTTACTTTTTATCTAAAACTATCACTCACTTAATCCTCTCTCACTTACATTTTTTTCTCTTCGGCTTCTTTTCTCAATCTACCTTAAACTCACTTAAACCTACTTTTCTTTTAACTAATTATTTTCATCCTTTTTTTATTTTACTTTCTTTTACTTTTTATCTAAAACTATCACTCACTTAATCCTCTCTCACTTACATTTTTTTCTCTTCGGATCCTTTTCTCAATCTTATTTAAACTCACTTAAACCTACTTTTCTTTTAACTAATTATTTTCATCCTTTTTTTATTTTACTTTCTTTTACTTTTTATCTAAAACTATCACTCACTTAATCCTCTCTCACTTACATTTTTTTCTCTTCGGCTTCTTTTCTCAATCTACCTTAAACTCACTTAAACCTACTTTTCTTTTAACTAATTATTTTCATCCTTTTTTTATTTTACTTTCTTTTACTTTTTATCTAAAACTATCACTCACTTAATCCTCTCTCACTTACATTTTTTTCTCTTCGGCTTCTTTTCTCAATCTACCTTAAACTCACTTAAACCTACTTTTCTTTTAACTAATTATTTTCATCCTTTTTTTATTTTACTTTCTTTTACTTTTTATCTAAAACTATCACTCACTTAATCCTCTCTCACTTACATTTTTTTCTCTTCGGATCCTTTTCTCAATCTACCTTAAACTCACTTAAACCTACTTTTCTTTTAACTAATTATTTTCATCCTTTTTTTATTTTACTTTCTTTTACTTTTTATCTAAAACTATCACTCACTTAATCCTCTCTCACTTACATTTTTTTCTCTTCGGCTTCTTTTCTCAATCTACCTTAAACTCACTTAAACCTACTTTTCTTTTAACTAATTATTTTCATCCTTTTTTTATTTTACTTTCTTTTACTTTTTATCTAAAACTATCACTCACTTAATCCTCTCTCACTTACATTTTTTTCTCTTCGGATCCTTTTCTCAATCTTATTTAAACTCACTTAAACCTACTTTTCTTTTAACTAATTATTTTCATCCTTTTTTTATTTTACTTTCTTTTACTTTTTATCTAAAACTATCACTCACTTAATCCTCTCTCACTTACATTTTTTTCTCTTCGGCTTCTTTTCTCAATCTACCTTAAACTCACTTAAACCTACTTTTCTTTTAACTAATTATTTTCATCCTTTTTTTATTTTACTTTCTTTTACTTTTTATCTAAAACTATCACTCACTTAATCCTCTCTCACTTACATTTTTTTCTCTTCGGCTTCTTTTCTCAATCTACCTTAAACTCACTTAAACCTACTTTTCTTTTAACTAATTATTTTCATCCTTTTTTTATTTTACTTTCTTTTACTTTTTATCTAAAACTATCACTCACTTAATCCTCTCTCACTTACATTTTTTTCTCTTCGGCTTCTTTTCTCAATCTTATTTAAACTCACTTAAACCTACTTTTCTTTTAACTAATTATTTTCATCCTTTTTTTATTTTACTTTCTTTTACTTTTTATCTAAAACTATCACTCACTTAATCCTCTCTCACTTACATTTTTTTCTCTTCGGCTTCTTTTCTCAATCTACCTTAAACTCACTTAAACCTACTTTTCTTTTAACTAATTATTTTCATCCTTTTTTTATTTTACTTTCTTTTACTTTTTATCTAAAACTATCACTCACTTAATCCTCTCTCACTTACATTTTTTTCTCTTCGGCTTCTTTTCTCAATCTACCTTAAACTCACTTAAACCTACTTTTCTTTTAACTAATTATTTTCATCCTTTTTTTATTTTACTTTCTTTTACTTTTTATCTAAAACTATCACTCACTTAATCCTCTCTCACTTACATTTTTTTCTCTTCGGCTTCTTTTCTCAATCTACCTTAAACTCACTTAAACCTACTTTTCTTTTAACTAATTATTTTCATCCTTTTTTTATTTTACTTTCTTTTACTTTTTATCTAAAACTATCACTCACTTAATCCTCTCTCACTTACATTTTTTTCTCTTCGGCTTCTTTTCTCAATCTACCTTAAACTCACTTAAACCTACTTTTCTTTTAACTAATTATTTTCATCCTTTTTTTATTTTACTTTCTTTTACTTTTTATCTAAAACTATCACTCACTTAATCCTCTCTCACTTACATTTTTTTCTCTTCGGCTTCTTTTCTCAATCTACCTTAAATTCACTTAAACCTACTTTTCTTTTAACTAATTATTTTCATCCTTTTTTTATTTTACTTTCTTTTACTTTTTATCTAAAACTATCACTCACTTAATCCTCTCTCACTTACATTTTTTTCTCTTCGGCTTCTTTTCTCAATCTACCTTAAACTCACTTAAACCTACTTTTCTTTTAACTAATTATTTTCATCCTTTTTTTATTTTACTTTCTTTTACTTTTTATCTAAAACTATCACTCACTTAATCCTCTCTCACTTACATTTTTTTCTCTTCGGCTTCTTTTCTCAATCTTATTTAAACTCACTTAAACCTACTTTTCTTTTAACTAATTATTTTCATCCTTTTTTTATTTTACTTTCTTTTACTTTTTATCTAAAACTATCACTCACTTAATCCTCTCTCACTTACATTTTTTTCTCTTCGGCTTCTTTTCTCAATCTACCTTAAACTCACTTATACCTACTTTTCTTTTAACTAATTATTTTCATCCTTTTTTTATTTTACTTTCTTTTACTTTTTATCTAAAACTATCACTCACTTAATCCTCTCTCACTTACATTTTTTTCTCTTCGGCTTCTTTAATCAATCTACCTTAAACTCACTTAAACCTACTTTTCTTTTAACTAATTATTTCATCCTTTTTTTATTTTACTTTCTTTTACTTTTTATCTAAAACTATCACTCACTTAATCCTCTCTCACTTACATTTTTTTCTCTTCGGCTTCTTTTCTCAATCTACCTTAAACTCACTTAAACCTACTTTTCTTTTAACTAATTATTTTCATCCTTTTTTTATTTTACTTTCTTTTACTTTTTATCTAAAACTATCACTCACTTAATCCTCTCTCACTTACATTTTTTTCTCTTCGGCTTCTTTTCTCAATCTTATTTAAACTCACTTAAACCTACTTTTCTTTTAACTAATTATTTTCATCCTTTTTTTATTTTACTTTCTTTTACTTTTTATCTAAAACTATCACTCACTTAATCCTCTCTCACTTACATTTTTTTCTCTTCGGCTTCTTTTCTCAATCTTATTTAAACTCACTTAAACCTACTTTTCTTTTAACTAATTATTTTCATCCTTTTTTTATTTTACTTTCTTTTACTTTTTATCTAAAACTATCACTCACTTAATCCTCTCTCACTTACATTTTTTTCTCTTCGGCTTCTTTTCTCAATCTACCTTAAACTCACTTAAACCTACTTTTCTTTTAACTAATTATTTTCATCCTTTTTTTATTTTACTTTCTTTTACTTTTTATCTAAAACTATCACTCACTTAATCCTCTCTCACTTACATTTTTTTCTCTTCGGCTTCTTTTCTCAATCTTATTTAAACTCACTTAAACCTACTTTTCTTTTAACTAATTATTTTCATCCTTTTTTTATTTTACTTTCTTTTACTTTTTATCTAAAACTATCACTCACTTAATCCTCTCTCACTTACATTTTTTTCTCTTCGGCTTCTTTAATCAATCTACCTTAAACTCACTTAAACCTACTTTTCTTTTAACTAATTATTTCATCCTTTTTTTATTTTACTTTCTTTTACTTTTTATCTAAAACTATCACTCACTTAATCCTCTCTCACTTACATTTTTTTCTCTTCGGCTTCTTTTCTCAATCTTATTTAAACTCACTTAAACCTACTTTTCTTTTAACTAATTATTTTCATCCTTTTTTTATTTTACTTTCTTTTACTTTTTATCTAAAACTATCACTCACTTAATCCTCTCTCACTTACATTTTTTTCTCTTCGGCTTCTTTTCTCAATCTTATTTAAACTCACTTAAACCTACTTTTCTTTTAACTAATTATTTTCATCCTTTTTTTATTTTACTTTCTTTTACTTTTTATCTAAAACTATCACTCACTTAATCCTCTCTCACTTACATTTTTTTCTCTTCGGCTTCTTTTCTCAATCTACCTTAAACTCACTTAAACCTACTTTTCTTTTAACTAATTATTTTCATCCTTTTTTTATTTTACTTTCTTTTACTTTTTATCTAAAACTATCACTCACTTAATCCTCTCTCACTTACATTTTTTTCTCTTCGGCTTCTTTTCTCAATCTTAATTAAACTCACTTAAACCTACTTTTCTTTTAACTAATTATTTTCATCCTTTTTTTATTTTACTTTCTTTTACTTTTTATCTAAAACTATCACTCACTTAATCCTCTCTCACTTACATTTTTTTCTCTTCGGCTTCTTTTCTCAATCTTATTTAAACTCACTTAGACCTACTTTTCTTTTAACTAATTATTTTCATCCTTTTTTTATTTTACTTTCTTTTACTTTTTATCTAAAACTATCACTCACTTAATCCTCTCTCACTTACATTTTTTCTCTTCGGATCCTTTTCTCAATCTTATTTAAACTCACTTAAACCTACTTTTCTTTTACTAATTATTTTCATCCTTTTTTTATTTTACTTTCTTTTACTTTTTATCTAAAACTATCACTCACTTAATCCTCTCTCACTTACATTTTTTTCTCTTCGGCTTCTTTTCTCAATCTTAATTAAACTCACTTAAACCTACTTTTCTTTTAACTAATTATTTTCATCCTTTTTTTATTTTACTTTCTTTTACTTTTTATCTAAAACTATCACTCACTTAATCCTCTCTCACTTACATTTTTTTCTCTTCGGCTTCTTTTCTCAATCTACCTTAAACTCACTTAAACCTACTTTTCTTTTAACTAATTATTTTCATCCTTTTTTTATTTTACTTTCTTTTACTTTTTATCTAAAACTATCACTCACTTAATCCTCTCTCACTTACATTTTTTTCTCTTCGGCTTCTTTTCTCAATCTTATTTAAACTCACTTAAACCTACTTTTCTTTTAACTAATTATTTTCATCCTTTTTTTATTTTACTTTCTTTTACTTTTTATCTAAAACTATCACTCACTTAATCCTCTCTCACTTACATTTTTTTCTCTTCGGCTTCTTTTCTCAATCTACCTTAAACTCACTTATACCTACTTTTCTTTTAACTAATTATTTTCATCCTTTTTTTATTTTACTTTCTTTTACTTTTTATCTAAAACTATCACTCACTTAATCCTCTCTCACTTACATTTTTTTCTCTTCGGCTTCTTTAATCAATCTACCTTAAACTCACTTAAACCTACTTTTCTTTTAACTAATTATTTCATCCTTTTTTTATTTTACTTTCTTTTACTTTTTATCTAAAACTATCACTCACTTAATCCTCTCTCACTTACATTTTTTTCTCTTCGGCTTCTTTTCTCAATCTTATTTAAACTACCTTAAACCTACTTTTCTTTTAACTAATTATTTCATCCTTTTTTTATTTTACTTTCTTTTACTTTTTATCTAAAACTATCACTCACTTAATCCTCTCTCACTTACATTTTTTTCTCTTCGGCTTCTTTTCTCAATCTACCTTAAACTCACTTAAACCTACTTTTCTTTTAACTAATTATTTTCATCCTTTTTTTATTTTACTTTCTTTTACTTTTTATCTAAAACTATCACTCACTTAATCCTCTCTCACTTACATTTTTTTCTCTTCGGCTTCTTTTCTCAATCTTAATTAAACTCACTTAAACCTACTTTTCTTTTAACTAATTATTTTCATCCTTTTTTTATTTTACTTTCTTTTACTTTTTATCTAAAACTATCACTCACTTAATCCTCTCTCACTTACATTTTTTTCTCTTCGGCTTCTTTTCTCAATCTACCTTAAACTCACTTAAACCTACTTTTCTTTTAACTAATTATTTTCATCCTTTTTTTATTTTACTTTCTTTTACTTTTTATCTAAAACTATCACTCACTTAATCCTCTCTCACTTACATTTTTTTCTCTTCGGCTTCTTTTCTCAATCTTATTTAAACTCACTTAAACCTACTTTTCTTTTAACTAATTATTTTCATCCTTTTTTTATTTTACTTTCTTTTACTTTTTATCTAAAACTATCACTCACTTAATCCTCTCTCACTTACATTTTTTTCTCTTCGGCTTCTTTTCTCAATCTTAATTAAACTCACTTAAACCTACTTTTCTTTTAACTAATTATTTTCATCCTTTTTTTATTTTACTTTCTTTTACTTTTTATCTAAAACTATCACTCACTTAATCCTCTCTCACTTACATTTTTTTCTCTTCGGCTTCTTTTCTCAATCTTATTTAAACTCACTTAGACCTACTTTTCTTTTAACTAATTATTTTCATCCTTTTTTTATTTTACTTTCTTTTACTTTTTATCTAAAACTATCACTCACTTAATCCTCTCTCACTTACATTTTTTCTCTTCGGATCCTTTTCTCAATCTTATTTAAACTCACTTAAACCTACTTTTCTTTTACTAATTATTTTCATCCTTTTTTTATTTTACTTTCTTTTACTTTTTATCTAAAACTATCACTCACTTAATCCTCTCTCACTTACATTTTTTTCTCTTCGGCTTCTTTTCTCAATCTTAATTAAACTCACTTAAACCTACTTTTCTTTTAACTAATTATTTTCATCCTTTTTTTATTTTACTTTCTTTTACTTTTTATCTAAAACTATCACTCACTTAATCCTCTCTCACTTACATTTTTTTCTCTTCGGCTTCTTTTCTCAATCTACCTTAAACTCACTTAAACCTACTTTTCTTTTAACTAATTATTTTCATCCTTTTTTTATTTTACTTTCTTTTACTTTTTATCTAAAACTATCACTCACTTAATCCTCTCTCACTTACATTTTTTTCTCTTCGGCTTCTTTTCTCAATCTACCTTAAACTCACTTAAACCTACTTTTCTTTTAACTAATTATTTTCATCCTTTTTTTATTTTACTTTCTTTTACTTTTTATCTAAAACTATCACTCACTTAATCCTCTCTCACTTACATTTTTTTCTCTTCGGCTTCTTTTCTCAATCTACCTTAAACTCACTTAAACCTACTTTTCTTTTAACTAATTATTTTCATCCTTTTTTTATTTTACTTTCTTTTACTTTTTATCTAAAACTATCACTCACTTAATCCTCTCTCACTTACATTTTTTTCTCTTCGGCTTCTTTTCTCAATCTTATTTAAACTCACTTAAACCTACTTTTCTTTTACTAATTATTTTCATCCTTTTTTTATTTTACTTTCTTTTACTTTTTATCTAAAACTATCACTCACTTAATCCTCTCTCACTTACATTTTTTTCTCTTCGGCTTCTTTTCTCAATCTTAATTAAACTCACTTAAACCTACTTTTCTTTTACTAATTATTTTCATCCTTTTTTTATTTTACTTTCTTTTACTTTTTATCTAAAACTATCACTCACTTAATCCTCTCTCACTTACATTTTTTTCTCTTCGGCTTCTTTTCTCAATCTACCTTAAACTCACTTAAACCTACTTTTCTTTTAACTAATTATTTTCATCCTTTTTTTATTTTACTTTCTTTTACTTTTTATCTAAAACTATCACTCACTTAATCCTCTCTCACTTACATTTTTTTCTCTTCGGCTTCTTTTCTCAATCTTAATTAAACTCACTTAAACCTACTTTTCTTTTAACTAATTATTTTCATCCTTTTTTTATTTTACTTTCTTTTACTTTTTATCTAAAACTATCACTCACTTAATCCTCTCTCACTTACATTTTTTTCTCTTCGGCTTCTTTTCTCAATCTACCTTAAACTCACTTAAACCTACTTTTCTTTTAACTAATTATTTTCATCCTTTTTTTATTTTACTTTCTTTTACTTTTTATCTAAAACTATCACTCACTTAATCCTCTCTCACTTACATTTTTTTCTCTTCGGCTTCTTTTCTCAATCTTAATTAAACTCACTTAAACCTACTTTTCTTTTAACTAATTATTTTCATCCTTTTTTTATTTTACTTTCTTTTACTTTTTATCTAAAACTATCACTCACTTAATCCTCTCTCACTTACATTTTTTTCTCTTCGGCTTCTTTTCTCAATCTACCTTAAACTCACTTAAACCTACTTTTCTTTTAACTAATTATTTTCATCCTTTTTTTATTTTACTTTCTTTTACTTTTTATCTAAAACTATCACTCACTTAATCCTCTCTCACTTACATTTTTTTCTCTTCGGCTTCTTTTCTCAATCTACCTTAAACTCACTTAAACCTACTTTTCTTTTAACTAATTATTTTCATCCTTTTTTTATTTTACTTTCTTTTACTTTTTATCTAAAACTATCACTCACTTAATCCTCTCTCACTTACATTTTTTTCTCTTCGGCTTCTTTTCTCAATCTACCTTAAACTCACTTAAACCTACTTTTCTTTTAACTAATTATTTTCATCCTTTTTTTATTTTACTTTCTTTTACTTTTTATCTAAAACTATCACTCACTTAATCCTCTCTCACTTACATTTTTTTCTCTTCGGCTTCTTTTCTCAATCTACCTTAAACTCACTTAAACCTACTTTTCTTTTAACTAATTATTTTCATCCTTTTTTTATTTTACTTTCTTTTACTTTTTATCTAAAACTATCACTCACTTAATCCTCTCTCACTTACATTTTTTTCTCTTCGGATCCTTTTCTCAATCTTATTTAAACTCACTTAAACCTACTTTTCTTTTAACTAATTATTTTCATCCTTTTTTTATTTTACTTTCTTTTACTTTTTATCTAAAACTATCACTCACTTAATCCTCTCTCACTTACATTTTTTTCTCTTCGGCTTCTTTTCTCAATCTACCTTAAACTCACTTAAACCTACTTTTCTTTTAACTAATTATTTTCATCCTTTTTTTATTTTACTTTCTTTTACTTTTTATCTAAAACTATCACTCACTTAATCCTCTCTCACTTACATTTTTTTCTCTTCGGCTTCTTTTCTCAATCTTAATTAAACTCACTTAAACCTACTTTTCTTTTAACTAATTATTTTCATCCTTTTTTTATTTTACTTTCTTTTACTTTTTATCTAAAACTATCACTCACTTAATCCTCTCTCACTTACATTTTTTTCTCTTCGGCTTCTTTTCTCAATCTACCTTAAACTCACTTAAACCTACTTTTCTTTTAACTAATTATTTTCATCCTTTTTTTATTTTACTTTCTTTTACTTTTTATCTAAAACTATCACTCACTTAATCCTCTCTCACTTACATTTTTTTCTCTTCGGCTTCTTTTCTCAATCTACCTTAAACTCACTTAAACCTACTTTTCTTTTAACTAATTATTTTCATCCTTTTTTTATTTTACTTTCTTTTACTTTTTATCTAAAACTATCACTCACTTAATCCTCTCTCACTTACATTTTTTTCTCTTCGGCTTCTTTTCTCAATCTTAATTAAACTCACTTAAACCTACTTTTCTTTTAACTAATTATTTTCATCCTTTTTTTATTTTACTTTCTTTTACTTTTTATCTAAAACTATCACTCACTTAATCCTCTCTCACTTACATTTTTTTCTCTTCGGCTTCTTTTCTCAATCTTAATTAAACTCACTTAAACCTACTTTTCTTTTAACTAATTATTTTCATCCTTTTTTTATTTTACTTTCTTTTACTTTTTATCTAAAACTATCACTCACTTAATCCTCTCTCACTTACATTTTTTTCTCTTCGGCTTCTTTTCTCAATCTACCTTAAATTCACTTAAACCTACTTTTCTTTTAACTAATTATTTTCATCCTTTTTTTATTTTACTTTCTTTTACTTTTTATCTAAAACTATCACTCACTTAATCCTCTCTCACTTACATTTTTTTCTCTTCGGCTTCTTTTCTCAATCTTAATTAAACTCACTTAAACCTACTTTTCTTTTAACTAATTATTTTCATCCTTTTTTTATTTTACTTTCTTTTACTTTTTATCTAAAACTATCACTCACTTAATCCTCTCTCACTTACATTTTTTTCTCTTCGGCTTCTTTTCTCAATCTACCTTAAACTCACTTATACCTACTTTTCTTTTAACTAATTATTTTCATCCTTTTTTTATTTTACTTTCTTTTACTTTTTATCTAAAACTATCACTCACTTAATCCTCTCTCACTTACATTTTTTTCTCTTCGGCTTCTTTTCTCAATCTTATTTAAACTCACTTAAACCTACTTTTCTTTTACTAATTATTTTCATCCTTTTTTTATTTTACTTTCTTTTACTTTTTATCTAAAACTATCACTCACTTAATCCTCTCTCACTTACATTTTTTTCTCTTCGGCTTCTTTTCTCAATCTACCTTAAATTCACTTAAACCTACTTTTCTTTTAACTAATTATTTTCATCCTTTTTTTATTTTACTTTCTTTTACTTTTTATCTAAAACTATCACTCACTTAATCCTCTCTCACTTACATTTTTTTCTCTTCGGCTTCTTTTCTCAATCTTAATTAAACTCACTTAAACCTACTTTTCTTTTAACTAATTATTTTCATCCTTTTTTTATTTTACTTTCTTTTACTTTTTATCTAAAACTATCACTCACTTAATCCTCTCTCACTTACATTTTTTTCTCTTCGGCTTCTTTTCTCAATCTACCTTAAACTCACTTATACCTACTTTTCTTTTAACTAATTATTTTCATCCTTTTTTTATTTTACTTTCTTTTACTTTTTATCTAAAACTATCACTCACTTAATCCTCTCTCACTTACATTTTTTTCTCTTCGGCTTCTTTAATCAATCTACCTTAAACTCACTTAAACCTACTTTTCTTTTAACTAATTATTTCATCCTTTTTTTATTTTACTTTCTTTTACTTTTTATCTAAAACTATCACTCACTTAATCCTCTCTCACTTACATTTTTTTCTCTTCGGATCCTTTTCTCAATCTACCTTAAACTCACTTAAACCTACTTTTCTTTTAACTAATTATTTTCATCCTTTTTTTATTTTACTTTCTTTTACTTTTTATCTAAAACTATCACTCACTTAATCCTCTCTCACTTACATTTTTTTCTCTTCGGCTTCTTTTCTCAATCTACCTTAAACTCACTTAAACCTACTTTTCTTTTAACTAATTATTTTCATCCTTTTTTTATTTTACTTTCTTTTACTTTTTATCTAAAACTATCACTCACTTAATCCTCTCTCACTTACATTTTTTTCTCTTCGGCTTCTTTTCTCAATCTACCTTAAACTCACTTAAACCTACTTTTCTTTTAACTAATTATTTTCATCCTTTTTTTATTTTACTTTCTTTTACTTTTTATCTAAAACTATCACTCACTTAATCCTCTCTCACTTACATTTTTTTCTCTTCGGCTTCTTTTCTCAATCTACCTTAAACTCACTTAAACCTACTTTTCTTTTAACTAATTATTTTCATCCTTTTTTTATTTTACTTTCTTTTACTTTTTATCTAAAACTATCACTCACTTAATCCTCTCTCACTTACATTTTTTTCTCTTCGGCTTCTTTAATCAATCTACCTTAAACTCACTTAAACCTACTTTTCTTTTAACTAATTATTTTCATCCTTTTTTTATTTTACTTTCTTTTACTTTTTATCTAAAACTATCACTCACTTAATCCTCTCTCACTTACATTTTTTTCTCTTCGGCTTCTTTAATCAATCTACCTTAAACTCACTTATACTTTTCTTTTAACTAATTATTTCATCCTTTTTTTATTTTACTTTCTTTTACTTTTTATCTAAAACTATCACTCACTTAATCCTCTCTCACTTACATTTTTTTCTCTTCGGCTTCTTTTCTCAATCTTAATTAAACTCACTTAAACCTACTTTTCTTTTAACTAATTATTTTCATCCTTTTTTTATTTTACTTTCTTTTACTTTTTATCTAAAACTATCACTCACTTAATCCTCTCTCACTTACATTTTTTTCTCTTCGGCTTCTTTTCTCAATCTACCTTAAACTCACTTAAACCTACTTTTCTTTTAACTAATTATTTTCATCCTTTTTTTATTTTACTTTCTTTTACTTTTTATCTAAAACTATCACTCACTTAATCCTCTCTCACTTACATTTTTTTCTCTTCGGCTTCTTTAATCAATCTACCTTAAACTCACTTAAACCTACTTTTCTTTTAACTAATTATTTCATCCTTTTTTTATTTTACTTTCTTTTACTTTTTATCTAAAACTATCACTCACTTAATCCTCTCTCACTTACATTTTTTTCTCTTCGGCTTCTTTTCTCAATCTACCTTAAACTCACTTAAACCTACTTTTCTTTTAACTAATTATTTTC
>CAMPDV010006328.1:0-19061 GCA_946699065.1 Loxodes magnus | reverse complement strand
TTCACTTTTCATAGGCTAACTTTCATCTACAAGCATATCTTGACTAACCGAATACAGATTCGTAATTATTATATTATTACTAACATTTTGGATATTCTAACTTATATTTTAGTGCTTGCTACGAAAACTTATCATTAGATATTCTTTTCTTACTTTACTTATTCACTTTTCTATAGGCTAACTTTCATCTACAAGCATATCTTGACTAACCGAATACAGATTCGTAATTATTATATTATTACTAACATTTTGCATATTCTAACTTATATTTTAGTGCTTGCTACGAAAACTTATCATTAGATATTCTTTTCTTACTTTACTTATTCACTTTTCTATAGGCTAACTTTCATCTACAAGCATATCTTGACTAACCGAATACAGATTCGTAATTATTATATTATTACTAACATTTTGGATATTCTAACTTATATTTTAGTGCTTGCTACGAAAACTTATCATTAGATATTCTTTTCTTACTTTACTTATTCACTTTTCTATAGGCTAACTTTCATCTACAAGCATATCTTGACTAACCGAATACAGATTCGTAATTATTATATTATTACTAACATTTTGGATATTCTAACTTATATTTTAGTGCTTGCTACGAAAACTTATCATTAGATATTCTTTTCTTACTTTACTTATTCACTTTTCTATAGGCTAACTTTCATCTACAAGCATATCTTGACTAACCGAATACAGATTCGTAATTATTATATTATTACTAACATTTTGGATATTCTAACTTATATTTTAGTGCTTGCTACGAAAACTTATCATTAGATATTCTTTTCTCACTTTACTTCTTCACTTTTCATAGGCTAACTTTCATCTACAAGCATATCTTGACTAACCGAATACAGATTCGTAATTATTATATTATTACTAACATTTTGGATATTCTAACTTATATTTTAGTGCTTGCTACGAAAACTTATCATTAGATTTGCTTTTCCTACTTTACTTCTTCACTTTTCTAAATACTTATTACTTCTCAAAGCATACTCCTTAAAACTGAAATTCTATCTTCTTTTCTTACTTTACTTATTCACTTTTCAATAGGCTAACTTTCATCTAAAAGCATATCTTGACAACTGAAATACAGATTCGTAATTGTGACATCATAACTAACATTTTGCATATTCTAACTTATATTTTAGTGCTTGCTACGAAAACTTATCATTAGATATTCTTTTCTTACTTTACTTATTCACTTTTCTATAGGCTAACTTTCATCTACAAGCATATCTTGACTAACCGAATACAGATTCGTAATTATTATATTATTACTAACATTTTGGATATTCTAACTTATATTTTAGTGCTTGCTACGAAAACTTATCATTAGATATTCTTTTCTCACTTTACTTCTTCACTTTTCATAGGCTAACTTTCATCTACAAGCATATCTTGACTAACCGAATACAGATTCGTAATTATTATATTATTACTAACATTTTGGATATTCTAACTTATATTTTAGTGCTTGCTACGAAAACTTATCATTAGATTTGCTTTTCCTACTTTACTTCTTCACTTTTCTAAATACTTATTACTTCTCAAAGCATACTCCTTAAAACTGAAATTCTATCTTCTTTTCTTACTTTACTTATTCACTTTTCAATAGGCTAACTTTCATCTAAAAGCATATCTTGACAACTGAAATACAGATTCGTAATTGTGACATCATAACTAACATTTTGCATATTCTAACTTATATTTTAGTGCTTGCTACGAATACTTATCATTAGATATTCTTTTCTTACTTTACTTCTTCACTTTTCTATAGGCTAACTTTCATCTACAAGCATATCTTGACAAACTGAATACAGATTCGTAATTGTGACATTATAACTAACATTTTGCATATTGTAACTTATATTTTAATGCTTGCTACGAAAACTTATCATTAGATTTGCTTTTCCTACTTTACTTCTTCACTTTTCTAAATACTTATTACTTCTCAAATCATAATAATTAAAACTGAAATTCTATCTTCTTTTCTTACTTTACTTATTCACTTTTCAATAGGCTAACTTTCATCTAAAAGCATATCTTGACAACTGAAATACAGATTCGTAATTGTGACATCATAACTAACATTTTGCATATTCTAACTTATATTTTAGTGCTTGCTACGAAAACTTATCATTAGATATTCTTTTCTTACTTTACTTATTCACTTTTCTATAGGCTAACTTTCATCTACAAGCATATCTTGACTAACCGAATACAGATTCGTAATTATTATATTATTACTAACATTTTGGATATTCTAACTTATATTTTAGTGCTTGCTACGAAAACTTATCATTAGATATTCTTTTCTTACTTTACTTATTCACTTTTCTATAGGCTAACTTTCATCTACAAGCATATCTTGACTAACCGAATACAGATTCGTAATTATTATATTATTACTAACATTTTGGATATTCTAACTTATATTTTAGTGCTTGCTACGAAAACTTATCATTAGATATTCTTTTCTTACTTTACTTATTCACTTTTCTATAGGCTAACTTTCATCTACAAGCATATCTTGACTAACCGAATACAGATTCGTAATTATTATATTATTACTAACATTTTGGATATTCTAACTTATATTTTAGTGCTTGCTACGAAAACTTATCATTAGATATTCTTTTCTTACTTTACTTATTCACTTTTCTATAGGCTAACTTTCATCTACAAGCATATCTTGACTAACCGAATACAGATTCGTAATTATTATATTATTACTAACATTTTGGATATTCTAACTTATATTTTAGTGCTTGCTACGAAAACTTATCATTAGATATTCTTTTCTTACTTTACTTATTCACTTTTCTATAGGCTAACTTTCATCTACAAGCATATCTTGACTAACCGAATACAGATTCGTAATTATTATATTATTACTAACATTTTGGATATTCTAACTTATATTTTAGTGCTTGCTACGAAAACTTATCATTAGATATTCTTTTCTTACTTTACTTATTCACTTTTCTATAGGCTAACTTTCATCTACAAGCATATCTTGACTAACCGAATACAGATTCGTAATTATTATATTATTACTAACATTTTGGATATTCTAACTTATATTTTAGTGCTTGCTACGAAAACTTATCATTAGATATTCTTTTCTTACTTTACTTATTCACTTTTCTATAGGCTAACTTTCATCTACAAGCATATCTTGACTAACCGAATACAGATTCGTAATTATTATATTATTACTAACATTTTGGATATTCTAACTTATATTTTAGTGCTTGCTACGAAAACTTATCATTAGATATTCTTTTCTTACTTTACTTATTCACTTTTCTATAGGCTAACTTTCATCTACAAGCATATCTTGACTAACCGAATACAGATTCGTAATTATTATATTATTACTAACATTTTGGATATTCTAACTTATATTTTAGTGCTTGCTACGAAAACTTATCATTAGATATTCTTTTCTTACTTTACTTATTCACTTTTCTATAGGCTAACTTTCATCTACAAGCATATCTTGACTAACCGAATACAGATTCGTAATTATTATATTATTACTAACATTTTGGATATTCTAACTTATATTTTAGTGCTTGCTACGAAAACTTATCATTAGATATTCTTTTCTTACTTTACTTATTCACTTTTCAATAGGCTAACTTTCATCTAAAAGCATATCTTGACAACTGAAATACAGATTCGTAATTGTGACATCATAACTAACATTTTGCATATTCTAACTTATATTTTAGTGCTTGCTACGAAAACTTATCATTAGATATTCTTTTCTTACTTTACTTATTCACTTTTCTATAGGCTAACTTTCATCTACAAGCATATCTTGACTAACCGAATACAGATTCGTAATTATTATATTATTACTAACATTTTGGATATTCTAACTTATATTTTAGTGCTTGCTACGAAAACTTATCATTAGATATTCTTTTCTTACTTTACTTATTCACTTTTCTATAGGCTAACTTTCATCTACAAGCATATCTTGACTAACCGAATACAGATTCGTAATTATTATATTATTACTAACATTTTGGATATTCTAACTTATATTTTAGTGCTTGCTACGAAAACTTATCATTAGATATTCTTTTCTTACTTTACTTATTCACTTTTCTATAGGCTAACTTTCATCTACAAGCATATCTTGACTAACCGAATACAGATTCGTAATTATTATATTATTACTAACATTTTGGATATTCTAACTTATATTTTAGTGCTTGCTACGAAAACTTATCATTAGATATTCTTTTCTTACTTTACTTATTCACTTTTCTATAGGCTAACTTTCATCTACAAGCATATCTTGACTAACCGAATACAGATTCGTAATTATTATATTATTACTAACATTTTGGATATTCTAACTTATATTTTAGTGCTTGCTACGAAAACTTATCATTAGATATTCTTTTCTTACTTTACTTATTCACTTTTCTATAGGCTAACTTTCATCTACAAGCATATCTTGACTAACCGAATACAGATTCGTAATTATTATATTATTACTAACATTTTGGATATTCTAACTTATATTTTAGTGCTTGCTACGAAAACTTATCATTAGATATTCTTTTCTTACTTTACTTATTCACTTTTCTATAGGCTAACTTTCATCTACAAGCATATCTTGACTAACCGAATACAGATTCGTAATTATTATATTATTACTAACATTTTGGATATTCTAACTTATATTTTAGTGCTTGCTACGAAAACTTATCATTAGATATTCTTTTCTTACTTTACTTATTCACTTTTCTATAGGCTAACTTTCATCTACAAGCATATCTTGACTAACCGAATACAGATTCGTAATTATTATATTATTACTAACATTTTGGATATTCTAACTTATATTTTAGTGCTTGCTACGAAAACTTATCATTAGATATTCTTTTCTTACTTTACTTATTCACTTTTCTATAGGCTAACTTTCATCTACAAGCATATCTTGACTAACCGAATACAGATTCGTAATTATTATATTATTACTAACATTTTGGATATTCTAACTTATATTTTAGTGCTTGCTACGAAAACTTATCATTAGATATTCTTTTCTTACTTTACTTATTCACTTTTCTATAGGCTAACTTTCATCTACAAGCATATCTTGACTAACCGAATACAGATTCGTAATTATTATATTATTACTAACATTTTGGATATTCTAACTTATATTTTAGTGCTTGCTACGAAAACTTATCATTAGATATTCTTTTCTTACTTTACTTATTCACTTTTCTATAGGCTAACTTTCATCTACAAGCATATCTTGACTAACCGAATACAGATTCGTAATTATTATATTATTACTAACATTTTGGATATTCTAACTTATATTTTAGTGCTTGCTACGAAAACTTATCATTAGATATTCTTTTCTTACTTTACTTATTCACTTTTCTATAGGCTAACTTTCATCTACAAGCATATCTTGACTAACCGAATACAGATTCGTAATTATTATATTATTACTAACATTTTGGATATTCTAACTTATATTTTAGTGCTTGCTACGAAAACTTATCATTAGATATTCTTTTCTTACTTTACTTATTCACTTTTCTATAGGCTAACTTTCATCTACAAGCATATCTTGACTAACCGAATACAGATTCGTAATTATTATATTATTACTAACATTTTGGATATTCTAACTTATATTTTAGTGCTTGCTACGAAAACTTATCATTAGATATTCTTTTCTTACTTTACTTATTCACTTTTCTATAGGCTAACTTTCATCTACAAGCATATCTTGACTAACCGAATACAGATTCGTAATTATTATATTATTACTAACATTTTGGATATTCTAACTTATATTTTAGTGCTTGCTACGAAAACTTATCATTAGATATTCTTTTCTTACTTTACTTATTCACTTTTCAATAGGCTAACTTTCATCTAAAAGCATATCTTGACAACTGAAATACAGATTCGTAATTGTGACATCATAACTAACATTTTGCATATTCTAACTTATATTTTAGTGCTTGCTACGAAAACTTATCATTAGATATTCTTTTCTTACTTTACTTATTCACTTTTCTATAGGCTAACTTTCATCTACAAGCATATCTTGACTAACCGAATACAGATTCGTAATTATTATATTATTACTAACATTTTGGATATTCTAACTTATATTTTAGTGCTTGCTACGAAAACTTATCATTAGATATTCTTTTCTTACTTTACTTATTCACTTTTCTATAGGCTAACTTTCATCTACAAGCATATCTTGACTAACCGAATACAGATTCGTAATTATTATATTATTACTAACATTTTGGATATTCTAACTTATATTTTAGTGCTTGCTACGAAAACTTATCATTAGATATTCTTTTCTTACTTTACTTATTCACTTTTCTATAGGCTAACTTTCATCTACAAGCATATCTTGACTAACCGAATACAGATTCGTAATTATTATATTATTACTAACATTTTGGATATTCTAACTTATATTTTAGTGCTTGCTACGAAAACTTATCATTAGATATTCTTTTCTTACTTTACTTATTCACTTTTCTATAGGCTAACTTTCATCTACAAGCATATCTTGACTAACCGAATACAGATTCGTAATTATTATATTATTACTAACATTTTGGATATTCTAACTTATATTTTAGTGCTTGCTACGAAAACTTATCATTAGATATTCTTTTCTTACTTTACTTATTCACTTTTCTATAGGCTAACTTTCATCTACAAGCATATCTTGACTAACCGAATACAGATTCGTAATTATTATATTATTACTAACATTTTGGATATTCTAACTTATATTTTAGTGCTTGCTACGAAAACTTATCATTAGATATTCTTTTCTTACTTTACTTATTCACTTTTCTATAGGCTAACTTTCATCTACAAGCATATCTTGACTAACCGAATACAGATTCGTAATTATTATATTATTACTAACATTTTGGATATTCTAACTTATATTTTAGTGCTTGCTACGAAAACTTATCATTAGATATTCTTTTCTTACTTTACTTATTCACTTTTCTATAGGCTAACTTTCATCTACAAGCATATCTTGACTAACCGAATACAGATTCGTAATTATTATATTATTACTAACATTTTGGATATTCTAACTTATATTTTAGTGCTTGCTACGAAAACTTATCATTAGATATTCTTTTCTTACTTTACTTATTCACTTTTCTATAGGCTAACTTTCATCTACAAGCATATCTTGACTAACCGAATACAGATTCGTAATTATTATATTATTACTAACATTTTGGATATTCTAACTTATATTTTAGTGCTTGCTACGAAAACTTATCATTAGATATTCTTTTCTTACTTTACTTATTCACTTTTCTATAGGCTAACTTTCATCTACAAGCATATCTTGACTAACCGAATACAGATTCGTAATTATTATATTATTACTAACATTTTGGATATTCTAACTTATATTTTAGTGCTTGCTACGAAAACTTATCATTAGATATTCTTTTCTTACTTTACTTATTCACTTTTCTATAGGCTAACTTTCATCTACAAGCATATCTTGACTAACCGAATACAGATTCGTAATTATTATATTATTACTAACATTTTGGATATTCTAACTTATATTTTAGTGCTTGCTACGAAAACTTATCATTAGATATTCTTTTCTCACTTTACTTCTTCACTTTTCATAGGCTAACTTTCATCTACAAGCATATCTTGACTAACCGAATACAGATTCGTAATTATTATATTATTACTAACATTTTGGATATTCTAACTTATATTTTAGTGCTTGCTACGAAAACTTATCATTAGATTTGCTTTTCCTACTTTACTTCTTCACTTTTCTAAATACTTATTACTTCTCAAAGCATACTCCTTAAAACTGAAATTCTATCTTCTTTTCTTACTTTACTTATTCACTTTTCAATAGGCTAACTTTCATCTAAAAGCATATCTTGACAACTGAAATACAGATTCGTAATTGTGACATCATAACTAACATTTTGCATATTCTAACTTATATTTTAGTGCTTGCTACGAAAACTTATCATTAGATATTCTTTTCTTACTTTACTTATTCACTTTTCTATAGGCTAACTTTCATCTACAAGCATATCTTGACTAACCGAATACAGATTCGTAATTATTATATTATTACTAACATTTTGGATATTCTAACTTATATTTTAGTGCTTGCTACGAAAACTTATCATTAGATATTCTTTTCTCACTTTACTTCTTCACTTTTCATAGGCTAACTTTCATCTACAAGCATATCTTGACTAACCGAATACAGATTCGTAATTATTATATTATTACTAACATTTTGGATATTCTAACTTATATTTTAGTGCTTGCTACGAAAACTTATCATTAGATTTGCTTTTCCTACTTTACTTCTTCACTTTTCTAAATACTTATTACTTCTCAAAGCATACTCCTTAAAACTGAAATTCTATCTTCTTTTCTTACTTTACTTATTCACTTTTCAATAGGCTAACTTTCATCTAAAAGCATATCTTGACAACTGAAATACAGATTCGTAATTGTGACATCATAACTAACATTTTGCATATTCTAACTTATATTTTAGTGCTTGCTACGAATACTTATCATTAGATATTCTTTTCTTACTTTACTTCTTCACTTTTCTATAGGCTAACTTTCATCTACAAGCATATCTTGACAAACTGAATACAGATTCGTAATTGTGACATTATAACTAACATTTTGCATATTGTAACTTATATTTTAATGCTTGCTACGAAAACTTATCATTAGATTTGCTTTTCCTACTTTACTTCTTCACTTTTCTAAATACTTATTACTTCTCAAATCATAATAATTAAAACTGAAATTCTATCTTCTTTTCTTACTTTACTTATTCACTTTTCAATAGGCTAACTTTCATCTAAAAGCATATCTTGACAACTGAAATACAGATTCGTAATTGTGACATCATAACTAACATTTTGCATATTCTAACTTATATTTTAGTGCTTGCTACGAAAACTTATCATTAGATATTCTTTTCTTACTTTACTTATTCACTTTTCTATAGGCTAACTTTCATCTACAAGCATATCTTGACTAACCGAATACAGATTCGTAATTATTATATTATTACTAACATTTTGGATATTCTAACTTATATTTTAGTGCTTGCTACGAAAACTTATCATTAGATATTCTTTTCTTACTTTACTTATTCACTTTTCTATAGGCTAACTTTCATCTACAAGCATATCTTGACTAACCGAATACAGATTCGTAATTATTATATTATTACTAACATTTTGGATATTCTAACTTATATTTTAGTGCTTGCTACGAAAACTTATCATTAGATATTCTTTTCTTACTTTACTTATTCACTTTTCTATAGGCTAACTTTCATCTACAAGCATATCTTGACTAACCGAATACAGATTCGTAATTATTATATTATTACTAACATTTTGGATATTCTAACTTATATTTTAGTGCTTGCTACGAAAACTTATCATTAGATATTCTTTTCTTTTCTATTAGATATTCTTTTCTTACTTTACTTATTCACTTTTCTATAGGCTAACTTTCATCTACAAGCATATCTTGACTAACCGAATACAGATTCGTAATTATTATATTATTACTAACATTTTGGATATTCTAACTTATATTTTAGTGCTTGCTACGAAAACTTATCATTAGATATTCTTTTCTTACTTTACTTATTCACTTTTCAATAGGCTAACTTTCATCTAAAAGCATATCTTGACAACTGAAATACAGATTCGTAATTGTGACATCATAACTAACATTTTGCATATTCTAACTTATATTTTAGTGCTTGCTACGAAAACTTATCATTAGATATTCTTTTCTTACTTTACTTATTCACTTTTCTATAGGCTAACTTTCATCTACAAGCATATCTTGACTAACCGAATACAGATTCGTAATTATTATATTATTACTAACATTTTGGATATTCTAACTTATATTTTAGTGCTTGCTACGAAAACTTATCATTAGATATTCTTTTCTCACTTTACTTCTTCACTTTTCATAGGCTAACTTTCATCTACAAGCATATCTTGACTAACCGAATACAGATTCGTAATTATTATATTATTACTAACATTTTGGATATTCTAACTTATATTTTAGTGCTTGCTACGAAAACTTATCATTAGATTTGCTTTTCCTACTTTACTTCTTCACTTTTCTAAATACTTATTACTTCTCAAAGCATACTCCTTAAAACTGAAATTCTATCTTCTTTTCTTACTTTACTTATTCACTTTTCAATAGGCTAACTTTCATCTAAAAGCATATCTTGACAACTGAAATACAGATTCGTAATTGTGACATCATAACTAACATTTTGCATATTCTAACTTATATTTTAGTGCTTGCTACGAATACTTATCATTAGATATTCTTTTCTTACTTTACTTCTTCACTTTTCTATAGGCTAACTTTCATCTACAAGCATATCTTGACAAACTGAATACAGATTCGTAATTGTGACATTATAACTAACATTTTGCATATTGTAACTTATATTTTAATGCTTGCTACGAAAACTTATCATTAGATTTGCTTTTCCTACTTTACTTCTTCACTTTTCTAAATACTTATTACTTCTCAAATCATAATAATTAAAACTGAAATTCTATCTTCTTTTCTTACTTTACTTATTCACTTTTCAATAGGCTAACTTTCATCTAAAAGCATATCTTGACAACTGAAATACAGATTCGTAATTGTGACATCATAACTAACATTTTGCATATTCTAACTTATATTTTAGTGCTTGCTACGAAAACTTATCATTAGATATTCTTTTCTTACTTTACTTATTCACTTTTCTATAGGCTAACTTTCATCTACAAGCATATCTTGACTAACCGAATACAGATTCGTAATTATTATATTATTACTAACATTTTGGATATTCTAACTTATATTTTAGTGCTTGCTACGAAAACTTATCATTAGATTTGCTTTTCCTACTTTACTTCTTCACTTTTCTAAATACTTATTACTTCTCAAAGCATACTCCTTAAAACTGAAATTCTATCTTCTTTTCTTACTTTACTTATTCACTTTTCAATAGGCTAACTTTCATCTAAAAGCATATCTTGACAACTGAAATACAGATTCGTAATTGTGACATCATAACTAACATTTTGCATATTCTAACTTATATTTTAGTGCTTGCTACGAATACTTATCATTAGATATTCTTTTCTTACTTTACTTCTTCACTTTTCTATAGGCTAACTTTCATCTACAAGCATATCTTGACAAACTGAATACAGATTCGTAATTGTGACATTATAACTAACATTTTGCATATTGTAACTTATATTTTAATGCTTGCTACGAAAACTTATCATTAGATTTGCTTTTCCTACTTTACTTCTTCACTTTTCTAAATACTTATTACTTCTCAAATCATAATAATTAAAACTGAAATTCTATCTTCTTTTCTTACTTTACTTATTCACTTTTCAATAGGCTAACTTTCATCTAAAAGCATATCTTGACAACTGAAATACAGATTCGTAATTGTGACATCATAACTAACATTTTGCATATTCTAACTTATATTTTAGTGCTTGCTACGAAAACTTATCATTAGATATTCTTTTCTTACTTTACTTATTCACTTTTCTATAGGCTAACTTTCATCTACAAGCATATCTTGACTAACCGAATACAGATTCGTAATTATTATATTATTACTAACATTTTGGATATTCTAACTTATATTTTAGTGCTTGCTACGAAAACTTATCATTAGATATTCTTTTCTTACTTTACTTATTCACTTTTCTATAGGCTAACTTTCATCTACAAGCATATCTTGACTAACCGAATACAGATTCGTAATTATTATATTATTACTAACATTTTGGATATTCTAACTTATATTTTAGTGCTTGCTACGAAAACTTATCATTAGATATTCTTTTCTTACTTTACTTATTCACTTTTCTATAGGCTAACTTTCATCTACAAGCATATCTTGACTAACCGAATACAGATTCGTAATTATTATATTATTACTAACATTTTGGATATTCTAACTTATATTTTAGTGCTTGCTACGAAAACTTATCATTAGATATTCTTTTCTTACTTTACTTATTCACTTTTCTATAGGCTAACTTTCATCTACAAGCATATCTTGACTAACCGAATACAGATTCGTAATTATTATATTATTACTAACATTTTGGATATTCTAACTTATATTTTAGTGCTTGCTACGAAAACTTATCATTAGATATTCTTTTCTTACTTTACTTATTCACTTTTCAATAGGCTAACTTTCATCTAAAAGCATATCTTGACAACTGAAATACAGATTCGTAATTGTGACATCATAACTAACATTTTGCATATTCTAACTTATATTTTAGTGCTTGCTACGAAAACTTATCATTAGATATTCTTTTCTTACTTTACTTATTCACTTTTCTATAGGCTAACTTTCATCTACAAGCATATCTTGACTAACCGAATACAGATTCGTAATTATTATATTATTACTAACATTTTGGATATTCTAACTTATATTTTAGTGCTTGCTACGAAAACTTATCATTAGATATTCTTTTCTCACTTTACTTCTTCACTTTTCATAGGCTAACTTTCATCTACAAGCATATCTTGACTAACCGAATACAGATTCGTAATTATTATATTATTACTAACATTTTGGATATTCTAACTTATATTTTAGTGCTTGCTACGAAAACTTATCATTAGATTTGCTTTTCCTACTTTACTTCTTCACTTTTCTAAATACTTATTACTTCTCAAAGCATACTCCTTAAAACTGAAATTCTATCTTCTTTTCTTACTTTACTTATTCACTTTTCAATAGGCTAACTTTCATCTAAAAGCATATCTTGACAACTGAAATACAGATTCGTAATTGTGACATCATAACTAACATTTTGCATATTCTAACTTATATTTTAGTGCTTGCTACGAATACTTATCATTAGATATTCTTTTCTTACTTTACTTCTTCACTTTTCTATAGGCTAACTTTCATCTACAAGCATATCTTGACAAACTGAATACAGATTCGTAATTGTGACATTATAACTAACATTTTGCATATTGTAACTTATATTTTAATGCTTGCTACGAAAACTTATCATTAGATTTGCTTTTCCTACTTTACTTCTTCACTTTTCTAAATACTTATTACTTCTCAAATCATAATAATTAAAACTGAAATTCTATCTTCTTTTCTTACTTTACTTATTCACTTTTCAATAGGCTAACTTTCATCTAAAAGCATATCTTGACAACTGAAATACAGATTCGTAATTGTGACATCATAACTAACATTTTGCATATTCTAACTTATATTTTAGTGCTTGCTACGAAAACTTATCATTAGATATTCTTTTCTTACTTTACTTATTCACTTTTCTATAGGCTAACTTTCATCTACAAGCATATCTTGACTAACCGAATACAGATTCGTAATTATTATATTATTACTAACATTTTGGATATTCTAACTTATATTTTAGTGCTTGCTACGAAAACTTATCATTAGATATTCTTTTCTTACTTTACTTATTCACTTTTCTATAGGCTAACTTTCATCTACAAGCATATCTTGACTAACCGAATACAGATTCGTAATTATTATATTATTACTAACATTTTGGATATTCTAACTTATATTTTAGTGCTTGCTACGAAAACTTATCATTAGATATTCTTTTCTTACTTTACTTATTCACTTTTCTATAGGCTAACTTTCATCTACAAGCATATCTTGACTAACCGAATACAGATTCGTAATTATTATATTATTACTAACATTTTGGATATTCTAACTTATATTTTAGTGCTTGCTACGAAAACTTATCATTAGATATTCTTTTCTTACTTTACTTATTCACTTTTCTATAGGCTAACTTTCATCTACAAGCATATCTTGACTAACCGAATACAGATTCGTAATTATTATATTATTACTAACATTTTGGATATTCTAACTTATATTTTAGTGCTTGCTACGAAAACTTATCATTAGATATTCTTTTCTTACTTTACTTATTCACTTTTCTATAGGCTAACTTTCATCTACAAGCATATCTTGACTAACCGAATACAGATTCGTAATTATTATATTATTACTAACATTTTGGATATTCTAACTTATATTTTAGTGCTTGCTACGAAAACTTATCATTAGATATTCTTTTCTTACTTTACTTATTCACTTTTCTATAGGCTAACTTTCATCTACAAGCATATCTTGACTAACCGAATACAGATTCGTAATTATTATATTATTACTAACATTTTGGATATTCTAACTTATATTTTAGTGCTTGCTACGAAAACTTATCATTAGATTTGCTTTTCCTACTTTACTTCTTCACTTTTCTAAATACTTATTACTTCTCAAATCATAATAATTAAAACTGAAATTCTATCTTTTTTTCTTACTTTACTTCTTCACTTTTCTAAATACTTATTACTTCTCAAAGCATACTCCTTAAAACTGAAATTCTATTTTCCTTTCTTACTTTACTTCTTCACTTTTCTAAATACTTATTACTTCTCAAAGCATACTCCTTAAAACTGAAATTCTATCTTCCTTTCTTACTTTACTTCTTCACTTTTCTAAATACTTATTACTTCTCAAAGCATACTCCTTAAAACTGAAATTCTATCTTCCTTTCTTACTTTACTTCTTCACTATTCAAATACTTATTACTTCTCAAAGCATACTCCTTTAAACTGAAATTCTATCTTCTTTTCTTACTTTACTTCTTCACTTTTCTAAATACTTATTACTTCTCAAAGCATACTCAATAAAACTGAAATTCTATCTTCCTTTCTTACTTTACTTCTTCACTTTTCTAAATACTTATTACTTCTCAAAGCATACTCCTTAAAACTGAAATTCTATCTTCTTTTCTTACTTTACTTCTTCACTTTTCTAAATACTTATTACTTCTCAAAGCATACTCCTTAAAACTGAAATTCTATCTTCTTTTCTTACTTTACTTCTTCACTTTTCTAAATACTTATTACTTCTCAAAGCATACTCCTTTAAACTGAAATTCTATCTTCCTTTCTTACTTTACTTCTTCACTTTTCTAAATACTTATTACTTCTCAAAGCATACTCCTTTAAACTGAAATTCTATCTTCCTTTCTTACTTTACTTCTTCACTTTTCTAAATACTTATTACTTCTCAAAGCATACTCAATAAAACTGAAATTCTATCTTTTTTTCTTACTTTACTTCTTCACTTTTCTAAATACTTATTACTTCTCAAAGCATACTCCTTAAAACTGAAATTCTATTTTCCTTTCTTACTTTACTTCTTCACTTTTCTAAATACTTATTACTTCTCAAAGCATACTCCTTAAAACTGAAATTCTATCTTCTTTTCTTACTTTACTTCTTCACTTTTCTAAATACTTATTACTTCTCACAACATACTCCTTTAAACTGAAATTCTATCTTTTTTTCTTACTTTACTTCTTCACTTTTCTAAATACTTATTACTTCTCAAAGCATACTCCTTTAAACTGAAATTCTATCTTTTTTTCTTACTTTACTTCTTCACTTTTCTAAATACTTATTACTTCTCAAAGAATACTCAATAAAACTGAAATTCTATCTTTTTTTCTTACTTTACTTCTTCACTTTTCTAAATACTTATTACTTCTCAAAGCATACTCCTTAAAACTGAAATTCTATCTTCTTTTCTTACTTTACTTCTTCACTTTTCTAAATACTTATTACTTCTCAAAGCATACTCAATAAAACTGAAATTCTATCTTCCTTTCTTACTTTACTTATTTACCTTCTAAATACTTATTACTTCTCAAAGCATACTCCTTAAAACTGAAATTCTATCTTTTTTTCTTACTTTACTTCTTCACTTTTCTAAATACTTATTACTTCTCAAAGCATACTCAATAAAACTGAAATTCTATCTTTTTTTCTTACTTTACTTCTTCACTTTTCTAAATACTTATTACTTCTCAAAGCATACTCCTTAAAACTGAAATTCTATTTTCCTTTCTTACTTTACTTCTTCACTTTTCTAAATACTTATTACTTCTCAAAGCATACTCCTTAAAACTGAAATTCTATCTTCCTTTCTTACTTTACTTCTTCACTTTTCTAAATACTTATTACTTCTCAAAGCATACTCAATAAAACTGAAATTCTTTCTTCTTTTCTTACTTTACTTCTTCACTTTTCTAAATACTTATTACTTCTCAAAGCATACTCAATAAAACTGAAATTCTATCTTCTTTTCTTACTTTACTTCTTCACTTTTCTAAATACTTATTACTTCTCAAAGCATACTCCTTAAAACTGAAATTCTATCTTCTTTTCTTACTTTACTTCTTCACTTTTCTAAATACTTATTACTTCTCAAAGCATACTCAATAAAACTGAAATTCTATCTTCTTTTCTTACTTTACTTATTTACCTTCTAAATACTTATTACTTCTCAAAGCATACTCCTTAAAACTGAAATTCTATCTTTTTTTCTTACTTTACTTCTTCACTTTTCTAAATACTTATTACTTCTCAAAGCATACTCAATAAAACTGAAATTCTTTCTTCTTTTCTTACTTTACTTCTTCACTTTTCTAAATACTTATTACTTCTCAAAGCATACTCAATAAAACTGAAATTCTATCTTCTTTTCTTACTTTACTTCTTCACTTTTCTAAATACTTATTACTTCTCAAAGCATACTCCTTAAAACTGAAATTCTATCTTCCTTTCTTACTTTACTTCTTCACTTTTCTAAATACTTATTACTTCTCAAAGAATACTCCTTAAAACTGAAATTCTTTCTAGTTTTCTTACTTTACTTATTCACTTTTCTATAGGCTAACTTTCATCTACAAGCATATCTTGACTAACCGAATACAGATTCGTAATTATTATATTATTACTAACATTTTGGATATTCTAACTTATATTTTAGTGCTTGCTACGAAAACTTATCATTAGATATTCTTTTCTTACTTTACTTATTCACTTTTCTATAGGCTAACTTTCATCTACAAGCATATCTTGACTAACCGAATACAGATTCGTAATTATTATATTATTACTAACATTTTGGATATTCTAACTTATATTTTAGTGCTTGCTACGAAAACTTATCATTAGATATTCTTTTCTCACTTTACTTCTTCACTTTTCATAGGCTAACTTTCATCTACAAGCATATCTTGACTAACCGAATACAGATTCGTAATTATTATATTATTACTAACATTTTGGATATTCTAACTTATATTTTAGTGCTTGCTACGAAAACTTATCATTAGATTTGCTTTTCCTACTTTACTTCTTCACTTTTCTAAATACTTATTACTTCTCAAAGCATACTCCTTAAAACTGAAATTCTATCTTCTTTTCTTACTTTACTTATTCACTTTTCAATAGGCTAACTTTCATCTAAAAGCATATCTTGACAACTGAAATACAGATTCGTAATTGTGACATCATAACTAACATTTTGCATATTCTAACTTATATTTTAGTGCTTGCTACGAATACTTATCATTAGATATTCTTTTCTTACTTTACTTCTTCACTTTTCTATAGGCTAACTTTCATCTACAAGCATATCTTGACAAACTGAATACAGATTCGTAATTGTGACATTATAACTAACATTTTGCATATTGTAACTTATATTTTAATGCTTGCTACGAAAACTTATCATTAGATTTGCTTTTCCTACTTTACTTCTTCACTTTTCTAAATACTTATTACTTCTCAAATCATAATAATTAAAACTGAAATTCTATCTTCTTTTCTTACTTTACTTATTCACTTTTCAATAGGCTAACTTTCATCTAAAAGCATATCTTGACAACTGAAATACAGATTCGTAATTGTGACATCATAACTAACATTTTGCATATTCTAACTTATATTTTAGTGCTTGCTACGAAAACTGAAATTCTATCTTCCTTTCTTACTTTACTTCTTCACTTTTCTATAGGCTAACTTTCATCTACAAGCATATCTTGACTAACCGAATACAGATTCGTAATTATTATATTATTACTAACATTTTGGATATTCTAACTTATATTTTAGTGCTTGCTACGAAAACTTATCATTAGATATTCTTTTCTTACTTTACTTATTCACTTTTCTATAGGCTAACTTTCATCTACAAGTATATCTTGACTAACCGAATACAGATTCGTAATTATTATATTATTACTAACATTTTGGATATTCTAACTTATATTTTAGTGCTTGCTACGAAAACTTATCATTAGATATTCTTTTCTTACTTTACTTATTCACTTTTCTATAGGCTAACTTTCATCTACAAGCATATCTTGACTAACCGAATACAGATTCGTAATTATTATATTATTACTAACATTTTGGATATTCTAACTTATATTTTAGTGCTTGCTACGAAAACTTATCATTAGATATTCTTTTCTTACTTTACTTATTCACTTTTCTATAGGCTAACTTTCATCTACAAGCATATCTTGACTAACCGAATACAGATTCGTAATTATTATATTATTACTAACATTTTGGATATTCTAACTTATATTTTAGTGCTTGCTACGAAAACTTATCATTAGATATTCTTTTCTTACTTTACTTATTCACTTTTCTATAGGCTAACTTTCATCTACAAGCATATCTTGACTAACCGAATACAGATTCGTAATTATTATATTATTACTAACATTTTGGATATTCTAACTTATATTTTAGTGCTTGCTACGAAAACTTATCATTAGATATTCTTTTCTTACTTTACTTATTCACTTTTCTATAGGCTAACTTTCATCTACAAGCATATCTTGACTAACCGAATACAGATTCGTAATTATTATATTATTACTAACATTTTGGATATTCTAACTTATATTTTAGTGCTTGCTACGAAAACTTATCATTAGATTTGCTTTTCCTACTTTACTTCTTCACTTTTCTAAATACTTATTACTTCTCAAATCATAATAATTAAAACTGAAATTCTATCT
>CAMPDV010006327.1:0-21233 GCA_946699065.1 Loxodes magnus | reverse complement strand
AGGCTAACTTTCATCTACAAGCATATCTTGACAAAACGAATACAGATTCGTAATTATTTTATAATTACTAACATTTTGGATATTCTAATTTTATATTTTAGTGCTTGCTACGAATACTTATCATTAGATATTCTTTTCTTACTTTACTTCTTCACTTTTCTAAATACTTAATAGTTCTCAAAGCATACTCCTTAAAACTGAAATTCTTTCTTCTTTTCTTACTTTACTTCTTCACTTTTCTAATCACTTATTACTTCTCAAAGCATACTCTTAAAACTGAAATTCTATCTTCTCTTTTCTTACTTTACTTCTTCACTTTTCTAAATACTTGTTACTTCTCAAAGCATACTCTTTAAAACTGAAATTCTATCTTCTTTCTTACTTTACTTCTTCACTTTTCTAATCACTTATTACTTCTCAAAGCATACTCTTTAAAACTGAAATTCTATCTTCTTTTCTTACTTTACCTCTTCACTTTTCTATAGGCTTACTTTCATCTACAAGCATATCTTGACAAAACGAATACAGATTCGTAATTATTTTATAATTACTAACATTTTGGATATTCTAATTTATATTTTAGTGCTTGCTACGAATACTTATCATTAGATATTCTTTTCTTACTTTACTTCTTCACTTTTCTAAATACTTAATAGTTCTCAAAGCATACTCCTTAAAACTGAAATTCTTTCTTCTTTTCTTACTTTACTTCTTCACTTTTCTAATCACTTATTACTTCTCAAAGCATACTCTTTAAAACTGAAATTCTATCTTCTTTTCTTACTTTACTTCTTCACTTTTCTAATCACTTATTACTTCTCAAAGCATACTCTTTAAAACTGAAATTCTATCTTCTTTCTTACTTTACTTCTTCACTTTTCTATAGGCTAACTTTCATCTACAAGCATATCTTGACAAAACGAATACAGATTCGTAATTATTTTATAATTACTAACATTTGGGATATTCTAATTTATATTTTAGTGCTTGCTACGAATACTTATCATTAGATATTCTTTTCTTACTTTACTTCTTCACTTTTCTAAATACTTAATAGTTCTCAAAGCATACTCCTTAAAACTGAAATTCTTTCTTCTTTTCTTACTTTACTTCTTCACTTTTCTAATCACTTATTACTTCTCAAGCATACTCTTTAAAACTGAAATTCTATCTTCTTTTCTTACTTTACCTCTTCACTTTTCTATAGGCTAACTTTCATCTACAAGCATATCTTGACAAAACGAATACAGATTCGTAATTATTTTATAATTACTAACATTTTGGATATTCTAATTTATATTTTAGTGCTTGCTACGAATACTTATCATTAGATATTCTTTTCTTACTTTACTTCTTCACTTTTCTAAATACTTAATAGTTCTCAAAGCATACTCCTTAAAACTGAAATTCTTTCTTCTTTTCTTACTTTACTTCTTCACTTTTCTAATCACTTATTACTTCTCAAAGCATCCTCTTTAAAACTGAAATTCTATCTTCTTTTCTTACTTTACCTCTTCACTTATCTATAGGCTACCTTTCTTCTACAAGCATATCTTGACAAAACGAATACAGATTCGTAATTATTTTATAATTACTAACATTTTGGATATTCTAATTTATATTTTAGTGCTTGCTACGAATACTTATCATTAGATATTCTTTTCTTACTTTACTTCTTCACTTTTCTAAATACTTAATAGTTCTCAAAGCATACTCCTTAAAACTGAAATTCCTTTCTTCTTTTCTTACTTTACTTCTTCACTTTTCTAATCACTTATTACTTCTCAAAGCATACTCTTTAAAACTGAAAATTCTATCTTCTTTTCTTACTTTACCTCTTCACTTTTCTATAGGCTAACTTTCATCTACAAGCATATCTTGACAAAACGAATACAGAATCGTAATTATTTTATAATTACTAACATTTTGGATATTCTAATTTATATTTAGTGCTTGCTACGAATACTTATCATTAGATATTCTTTTCTTACTTTACTTCTTCACTTTTCTAAATACTTAATAGTTCTCAAAGCATACTCCTTTAAACTGAAATTCTTTCTTCTTTTCTTACTTTACTTCTTCACTTTTCTAATCACTTATTACTTCTCAAAGCATACTCTTTAAAACTGAAATTCTATCTTCTTTTCTTACTTACCTCTTCACTTTTCTATAGGCTAACTTCATCTACAAGCATATCTTGACAAAACGAATACAGATTCGTAATTATTTTATAATTACTACATTTTGGATATTCTAATTTATATTTTTTAGTGCTTGCTACGAATACTTATCATTAGATATTCTTTTCTTACTTTACTTCTTCACTTTTCTAAATACTTAATAGTTCTCAAAGCATACTCCTTAAAACTGAAATTCTTTCTTCTTTTCTTACTTTACTTCTTCACTTTTCTAATCACTTATTACTTCTCAAAGCATACTCTTTAAAACTGAAATTCTATCTTCTTTTCTTACTTTACCTCTTCACTTTTCTATAGGCTAACTTTCATCTACAAGCATATCTTGACAAAACGAATACAGATTCGTAATTATTTTATAATTACTAACATTTTGGATATTCTAATTTATATTTTAGTGCTTGCTACGAATACTTATCATTAGATATTCTTTTCTTACTTTACTTCTTCACTTTTCTAAATACTTGTTACTTCTCAAAGCATACTCTTTAAAACTGAAATTCTATCTTCTTTTCTTACTTTACTTCTTCACTTTTCTAATCACTTATTACTTCTCAAAGCATACTCTTTAAAACTGAAATTCTATCTTCTTTTTCTTACTTTACTTCTTCACTTTTCTATAGGCTAACTTTCATCTACAAGCATATCTTGACAAAACGAATACAGATTCGTAATTATTTTATAATTACTAACATTTTGGATATTCTAATTTATATTTTAGTGCTTGCTACGAATACTTATCATTAGATATTCTTTTCTTACTTTACTTCTTCACTTTTCTAATCACTTATTACTTCTCAAAGCATACTCTTTAAAACTGAAATTCTATCTTCTTTTCTTACTTTACTTCTTCACTTTTCTAAATACTTGTTACTTCTCAAAGCATACTCTTTTAAAACTGAAATTCTTTCTTCTTTTCTTACTTTACTTCTTCACTTTTCTAATCACTTATTACTTCTCAAAGCATACTCTTTAAAACTGAAATTCTATCTTCTTTTCTTACTTTACCTCTTCACTTTTCTATAGGCTAACTTTCATCTACAAGCATATCTTGACAAAACGAATACAGATTCGTAATTATTTTATAAATTACTAACATTTTGGATATTCTAATTATATTTTAGTGCTTGCTACGAATACTTATCATTAGATATTCTTTTCTTACTTTACTTCTTCACTTTTCTAAAATACTTGTTACTTCTCAAAGCATACTCTTTAAAACTGAAATTCTATCTTCTTTTCTTACTTTACTTCTTCACTTTTCTAATCACTTATTACTTCTCAAAGCATACTCTTTAAAACTGAAATTCTATCTTCTTTTCTTACTTTACTTCTTCACTTTTCTATAGGCTAACTTTCATCTACAAGCATATCTTGACAAAACGAATACAGATTCGTAATTATTTTATAATTACTAACATTTTGGATATTCTAATTTATATTTTAGTGCTTGCTACGAATACTTATCATTAGATATTCTTTTTCTTACTTTACTTCTTCACTTTTCTAATCACTTATTACTTCTCAAAGCATACTCTTTAAAACTGAAATTCTATCTTCTTTTCTTACTTTACTTCTTCACTTTTCTAAATACTTGTTACTTCTCAAAGCATACTCTTTAAAACTGAAATTCTATCTTCTTTTCTTACTTTACTTCTTCACTTTTCTAATCACTTATTACTTCTCAAAGCATACTCTTTAAAACTGAAATTCTATCTTCTTTTCTTACTTTACTTCTTCACTTTTCTATAGGCTAACTTTCATCTACAAGCATATCTTGACAAAACGAATACAGATTCGTAATTATTTTATAATTACTAACATTTTGGATATTCTAATTTATATTTTAGTGCTTGCTACGAATACTTATCATTAGATATTCTTTTCTTACTTTACTTCTTCACTTTTCTAAATACTTAATAGTTCTCAAAGCATACTCCTTAAAACTGAAATTCTTTCTTCTTTTCTTACTTTACTTCTTCACTTTTCTAATCACTTATTACTTCTCAAAGCATACTCTTTAAAACTGAAATTCTATCTTCTTTTCTTACTTTACCTCTTCACTTTTCTATAGGCTAACTTTCATCTACAAGCATATCTTGACAAAACGAATACAGATTCGTAATTATTTTATAATTACTAACATTTTGGATATTCTAATTTATATTTTAGTGCTTGCTACGAATACTTATCATTAGATATTCTTTTCTTACTTTACTTCTTCACTTTTCTAAATACTTAATAGTTCTCAAAGCATACTCCTTAAAACTGAAATTCTTTCTTCTTTTCTTACTTTACTTCTTCACTTTTCTAATCACTTATTACTTCTCAAAGCATACTCTTTAAAACTGAAATTCTATCTTCTTTTCTTACTTTACTTCTTCACTTTTCTATAGGCTAACTTTCATCTACAAGCATATCTTGACAAAACGAATACAGATTCGTAATTATTTTATAATTACTAACATTTTGGATATTCTAATTTATATTTTAGTGCTTGCTACGAATACTTATCATTAGATATTCTTTTCTTACTTTACTTCTTCACTTTTCTAAATACTTAATAGTTCTCAAAGCATACTCCTTAAAACTGAAATTCTTTCTTCTTTTCTTACTTTACTTCTTCACTTTTCTAATCACTTATTACTTCTCAAAGCATACTCTTTAAAACTGAAATTCTATCTTCTTTTCTTACTTTACCTCTTCACTTTTCTATAGGCTAACTTTCATCTACAAGCATATCTTGACAAAACGAATACAGATTCGTAATTATTTTATAATTACTAACATTTTGGATATTCTAATTTATATTTTAGTGCTTGCTACGAATACTTATCATTAGATATTCTTTTCTTACTTTACTTCTTCACTTTTCTAAATACTTGTTACTTCTCAAAGCATACTCTTTAAAACTGAAATTCTATCTTCTTTTCTTACTTTACTTCTTCACTTTTCTAATCACTTATTACTTCTCAAAGCATACTCTTTAAAACTGAAATTCTATCTTCTTTTCTTACTTTACTTCTTCACTTTTCTATAGGCTAACTTTCATCTACAAGCATATCTTGACAAAACGAATACAGATTCGTAATTATTTTATAATTACTAACATTTTGGATATTCTAATTTATATTTTAGTGCTTGCTACGAATACTTATCATTAGATATTCTTTTCTTACTTTACTTCTTCACTTTTCTAATCACTTATTACTTCTCAAAGCATACTCTTTAAAACTGAAATTCTATCTTCTTTTCTTACTTTACTTCTTCACTTTTCTAAATACTTGTTACTTCTCAAAGCATACTCTTTAAAAACTGAAATTCTATCTTCTTTTCTTACTTATACTTCTTCACTTTTCTAATCACTTATTACTTCTCAAAGCATACTCTTTAAAACTGAAATTCTATCTTCTTTTCTTACTTTACTTCTTCACTTTTCTATAGGCTAAACTTTCATCTACAAGCATATCTTGACAAAAACGAATACAGATTCGTAATTATTTTATAATTACTAACATTTTTGGATATTCTAATTTATATTTTAGTGCTTGCTACGAATACTTATCATTAGATATTCTTTTCTTACTTTACTTCTTCACTTTTCTAAATACTTAATAGTTCTCAAAGCATACTCCTTAAAACTGAAATTCTTTCTTCTTTTCTTACTTTACTTCTTCACTTTTCTAATCACTTATTACTTCTCAAAGCATACTCTTTAAAACTGAAATTCTATCTTCTTTTCTTACTTTACCCTCTTCACTTTTCTATAGGCTAACTTTCATCTACAAGCATATCTTGACAAAACGAATACAGATTCGTAATTATTTTATAATTACTAACATTTTGGATATTCTAATTTATATTTTAGTGCTTGCTACGAATACTTATCATTAGATATTCTTTTCTTACTTTACTTCTTCACTTTTCTAAATACTTAATAGTTCTCAAAGCATACTCCTTAAAACTGAAATTCTTTCTTTCTTTTCTTACTTTACTTCTTCACTTTTCTAATCACTTATTACTTCTCAAAGCATACTCTTTAAAACTGAAATTCTATCTTCTTTTCTTACTTTACCTCTTCACTTTTCTATAGGCTAACTTTCATCTACAAGCATATCTTGACAAAACGAATACAGATTCGTAATTATTTTATAATTACTAACATTTTGGATATTCTAATTTATATTTTAGTGCTTGCTACGAATACTTATCATTAGATATTCTTTTCTTACTTTACTTCTTCACTTTTCTAAATACTTAATAGTTCTCAAAGCATACTCCTTAAAACTGAAATTCTTTCTTCTTTTCTTACTTTACTTCTTCACTTTTCTAATCACTTATTACTTCTCAAAGCATACTCTTTAAAACTGAAATTCTATCTTCTTTTCTTACTTTACCTCTTCACTTTTCTATAGGCTAACTTTCATCTACAAGCATATCTTGACAAAACGAATACAGATTCGTAATTATTTTATAATTACTAACATTTTGGATATTCTAATTTATATTTTTAGTGCTTGCTACGAATACTTATCATTAGATATTCTTTTCTTACTTTACTTCTTCACTTTTCTAAATACTTAATAGTTCTCAAAGCATACTCCTTAAAACTGAAATTCTTTCTTCTTTTCTTACTTTACTTCTTCACTTTCTAATCACTTATTACTTCTCAAAGCATACTCTTTAAAAACTGAAATTCTATCTTCTTTTCTTACTTTACTTCTTCACTTTTCTAAATACTTGTTACTTCTCAAAGCATACTCTTTAAAACTGAAATTCTATCTTCTTTTCTTACTTTACTTCTTCACTTTTCTAATCACTTATTACTTCTCAAAGCATACTCTTTAAAACTGAAATTCTATCTTCTTTTCTTACTTTACTTCTTCACTTTTCTATAGGCTAACTTCATCTACAAGCATATCTTGACAAAACGAATACAGATTCGTAATTATTTTATAATTACTAACATTTTGGATATTCTAATTTATATTTTAGTGCTTGCTACGAATACTTATCATTAGATATTCTTTTTCTTACTTTACTTCTTCACTTTTCTAAATACTTAATAGTTCTCAAAGCATACTCCTTAAAACTGAAATTCTTTCTTCTTTTCTTACTTTACTTCTTCACTTTTCTAATCACTTATTACTTCTCAAAGCATACTCTTTAAAACTGAAATTCTATCTTCTTTTCTTACTTTACCTCTTCACTTTTCTATAGGCTAACTTTCATCTACAAGCATATCTTGACAAAACGAATACAGATTCGTAATTATTTTATAATTACTAACATTTTGGATATTCTAATTTATATTTTAGTGCTTGCTACGAATACTTATCATTAGATATTCTTTTCTTACTTTACTTCTTCACTTTTCTAAATACTTAATAGTTCTCAAAGCATACTCCTTAAAACTGAAATTCTTTCTTCTTTTCTTACTTTACTTCTTCACTTTTCTAATCACTTATTACTTCTCAAAGCATACTCTTTAAAACTGAAATTCTATCTTCTTTTCTTACTTTACCTCTTCACTTTTCTATAGGCTAACTTTCATCTACAAGCATATCTTGACAAAACGAATACAGATTCGTAATTATTTTATAATTACTAACATTTTGGATATTCTAATTTATATTTTAGTGCTTGCTACGAATACTTATCATTAGATATTCTTTTCTTACTTTACTTCTTCACTTTTCTAAATACTTAATAGTTCTCAAAGCATACTCCTTAAAACTGAAATTCTTTCTTCTTTTCTTACTTTACTTCTTCACTTTTCTAATCACTTATTACTTCTCAAAGCATACTCTTTAAAACTGAAATTCTATCTTCTTTTCTTACTTTACCTCTTCACTTTTCTATAGGCTAACTTTCATCTACAAGCATATCTTGACAAAACGAATACAGATTCGTAATTATTTTATAATTACTAACATTTTGGATATTCTAATTTATATTTTAGTGCTTGCTACGAATACTTATCATTAGATATTCTTTTCTTACTTTACTTCTTCACTTTTCTAAATACTTAATAGTTCTCAAAGCATACTCCTTAAAACTGAAATTCTTTCTTCTTTTCTTACTTTACTTCTTCACTTTTCTAATCACTTATTACTTCTCAAAGCATACTCTTTAAAACTGAAATTCTATCTTCTTTTCTTACTTTACTTCTTCACTTTTCTAAATACTTGTTACTTCTCAAAGCATACTCTTTAAAACTGAAATTCTATCTTCTTTTCTTACTTTACTTCTTCACTTTTCTAATCACTTATTACTTCTCAAAGCATACTCTTTAAAACTGAAATTCTATCTTCTTTTCTTACTTTACTTCTTCACTTTTCTATAGGCTAACTTTCATCTACAAGCATATCTTGACAAAACGAATACAGATTCGTAATTATTTTATAATTACTAACATTTTGGATATTCTAATTTATATTTTAGTGCTTGCTACGAATACTTATCATTAGATATTCTTTTCTTACTTTACTTCTTCACTTTTCTAATCACTTATTACTTCTCAAAGCATACTCTTTAAAACTGAAATTCTATCTTCTTTTCTTACTTTACTTCTTCACTTTTCTAAATACTTGTTACTTCTCAAAGCATACTCTTTAAAACTGAAATTCTATCTTCTTTTCTTACTTTACTTCTTCACTTTTCTAATCACTTATTACTTCTCAAAGCATACTCTTTAAAACTGAAATTCTATCTTCTTTTCTTACTTTACTTCTTCACTTTTCTATAGGCTAACTTTCATCTACAAGCATATCTTGACAAAACGAATACAGATTCGTAATTATTTTATAATTACTAACATTTTGGATATTCTAATTTATATTTTAGTGCTTGCTACGAATACTTATCATTAGATATTCTTTTCTTACTTTACTTCTTCACTTTTCTAAATACTTAATAGTTCTCAAAGCATACTCCTTAAAACTGAAATTCTTTCTTCTTTTCTTACTTTACTTCTTCACTTTTCTAATCACTTATTACTTCTCAAAGCATACTCTTTAAAACTGAAATTCTATCTTCTTTTCTTACTTTACCTCTTCACTTTTCTATAGGCTAACTTTCATCTACAAGCATATCTTGACAAAACGAATACAGATTCGTAATTATTTTATAATTACTAACATTTTGGATATTCTAATTTATATTTTAGTGCTTGCTACGAATACTTATCATTAGATATTCTTTTCTTACTTTACTTCTTCACTTTTCTAAATACTTAATAGTTCTCAAAGCATACTCCTTAAAACTGAAATTCTTTCTTCTTTTCTTACTTTACTTCTTCACTTTTCTAATCACTTATTACTTCTCAAAGCATACTCTTTAAAACTGAAATTCTATCTTCTTTTCTTACTTTACCTCTTCACTTTTCTATAGGCTAACTTTCATCTACAAGCATATCTTGACAAAACGAATACAGATTCGTAATTATTTTATAATTACTAACATTTTGGATATTCTAATTTATATTTTAGTGCTTGCTACGAATACTTATCATTAGATATTCTTTTCTTACTTTACTTCTTCACTTTTCTAAATACTTAATAGTTCTCAAAGCATACTCCTTAAAACTGAAATTCTTTCTTCTTTTCTTACTTTACTTCTTCACTTTTCTAATCACTTATTACTTCTCAAAGCATACTCTTTAAAACTGAAATTCTATCTTCTTTTCTTACTTTACCTCTTCACTTTTCTATAGGCTAACTTTCATCTACAAGCATATCTTGACAAAACGAATACAGATTCGTAATTATTTTATAATTACTAACATTTTGGATATTCTAATTTATATTTTAGTGCTTGCTACGAATACTTATCATTAGATATTCTTTTCTTACTTTACTTCTTCACTTTTCTAAATACTTAATAGTTCTCAAAGCATACTCCTTAAAACTGAAATTCTTTCTTCTTTTCTTACTTTACTTCTTCACTTTTCTAATCACTTATTACTTCTCAAAGCATACTCTTTAAAACTGAAATTCTATCTTCTTTTCTTACTTTACCTCTTCACTTTTCTATAGGCTAACTTTCATCTACAAGCATATCTTGACAAAACGAATACAGATTCGTAATTATTTTATAATTACTAACATTTTGGATATTCTAATTTATATTTTAGTGCTTGCTACGAATACTTATCATTAGATATTCTTTTCTTACTTTACTTCTTCACTTTTCTAAATACTTAATAGTTCTCAAAGCATACTCCTTAAAACTGAAATTCTTTCTTCTTTTCTTACTTTACTTCTTCACTTTTCTAATCACTTATTACTTCTCAAAGCATACTCTTTAAAACTGAAATTCTATCTTCTTTTCTTACTTTACCTCTTCACTTTTCTATAGGCTAACTTTCATCTACAAGCATATCTTGACAAAACGAATACAGATTCGTAATTATTTTATAATTACTAACATTTTGGATATTCTAATTTATATTTTAGTGCTTGCTACGAATACTTATCATTAGATATTCTTTTCTTACTTTACTTCTTCACTTTTCTAAATACTTAATAGTTCTCAAAGCATACTCCTTAAAACTGAAATTCTTTCTTCTTTTCTTACTTTACTTCTTCACTTTTCTAATCACTTATTACTTCTCAAAGCATACTCTTTAAAACTGAAATTCTATCTTCTTTTCTTACTTTACCTCTTCACTTTTCTATAGGCTAACTTTCATCTACAAGCATATCTTGACAAAACGAATACAGATTCGTAATTATTTTATAATTACTAACATTTTGGATATTCTAATTTATATTTTAGTGCTTGCTACGAATACTTATCATTAGATATTCTTTTCTTACTTTACTTCTTCACTTTTCTAAATACTTGTTACTTCTCAAAGCATACTCTTTAAAACTGAAATTCTATCTTCTTTTCTTACTTTACTTCTTCACTTTTCTAATCACTTATTACTTCTCAAAGCATACTCTTTAAAACTGAAATTCTATCTTCTTTTCTTACTTTACTTCTTCACTTTTCTATAGGCTAACTTTCATCTACAAGCATATCTTGACAAAACGAATACAGATTCGTAATTATTTTATAATTACTAACATTTTGGATATTCTAATTTATATTTTAGTGCTTGCTACGAATACTTATCATTAGATATTCTTTTCTTACTTTACTTCTTCACTTTTCTAATCACTTATTACTTCTCAAAGCATACTCTTTAAAACTGAAATTCTATCTTCTTTTCTTACTTTACTTCTTCACTTTTCTAAATACTTGTTACTTCTCAAAGCATACTCTTTAAAACTGAAATTCTATCTTCTTTTCTTACTTTACTTCTTCACTTTTCTATAGGCTAACTTTCATCTACAAGCATATCTTGACAAAACGAATACAGATTCGTAATTATTTTATAATTACTAACATTTTGGATATTCTAATTTATATTTTAGTGCTTGCTACGAATACTTATCATTAGATATTCTTTTCTTACTTTACTTCTTCACTTTTCTAAATACTTAATAGTTCTCAAAGCATACTCCTTAAAACTGAAATTCTTTCTTCTTTTCTTACTTTACTTCTTCACTTTTCTAATCACTTATTACTTCTCAAAGCATACTCTTTAAAACTGAAATTCTATCTTCTTTTCTTACTTTACTTCTTCACTTTTCTATAGGCTAACTTTCATCTACAAGCATATCTTGACAAAACGAATACAGATTCGTAATTATTTTATAATTACTAACATTTTGGATATTCTAATTTATATTTTAGTGCTTGCTACGAATACTTATCATTAGATATTCTTTTCTTACTTTACTTCTTCACTTTTCTAATCACTTATTACTTCTCAAAGCATACTCTTTAAAACTGAAATTCTATCTTCTTTTCTTACTTTACTTCTTCACTTTTCTAAATACTTGTTACTTCTCAAAGCATACTCTTTAAAACTGAAATTCTATCTTCTTTTCTTACTTTACTTCTTCACTTTTCTAATCACTTATTACTTCTCAAAGCATACTCTTTAAAACTGAAATTCTATCTTCTTTTCTTACTTTACTTCTTCACTTTTCTATAGGCTAACTTTCATCTACAAGCATATCTTGACAAAACGAATACAGATTCGTAATTATTTTATAATTACTAACATTTTGGATATTCTAATTTATATTTTAGTGCTTGCTACGAATACTTATCATTAGATATTCTTTTCTTACTTTACTTCTTCACTTTTCTAAATACTTAATAGTTCTCAAAGCATACTCCTTAAAACTGAAATTCTTTCTTCTTTTCTTACTTTACTTCTTCACTTTTCTAATCACTTATTACTTCTCAAAGCATACTCTTTAAAACTGAAATTCTATCTTCTTTTCTTACTTTACCTCTTCACTTTTCTATAGGCTAACTTTCATCTACAAGCATATCTTGACAAAACGAATACAGATTCGTAATTATTTTATAATTACTAACATTTTGGATATTCTAATTTATATTTTAGTGCTTGCTACGAATACTTATCATTAGATATTCTTTTCTTACTTTACTTCTTCACTTTTCTAAATACTTAATAGTTCTCAAAGCATACTCCTTAAAACTGAAATTCTATCTTCTTTTCTTACTTTACTTCTTCACTTTTCTAATCACTTATTACTTCTCAAAGCATACTCTTTAAAACTGAAATTCTATCTTCTTTTCTTACTTTACCTCTTCACTTTTCTATAGGCTAACTTTCATCTACAAGCATATCTTGACAAAACGAATACAGATTCGTAATTATTTTATAATTACTAACATTTTGGATATTCTAATTTATATTTTAGTGCTTGCTACGAATACTTATCATTAGATATTCTTTTCTTACTTTACTTCTTCACTTTTCTAAATACTTAATAGTTCTCAAAGCATACTCCTTAAAACTGAAATTCTTTCTTCTTTTCTTACTTTACTTCTTCACTTTTCTAATCACTTATTACTTCTCAAAGCATACTCTTTAAAACTGAAATTCTATCTTCTTTTCTTACTTTACTTCTTCACTTTTCTAAATACTTGTTACTTCTCAAAGCATACTCTTTAAAACTGAAATTCTATCTTCTTTTCTTACTTTACTTCTTCACTTTTCTAATCACTTATTACTTCTCAAAGCATACTCTTTAAAACTGAAATTCTATCTTCTTTTCTTACTTTACTTCTTCACTTTTCTATAGGCTAACTTTCATCTACAAGCATATCTTGACAAAACGAATACAGATTCGTAATTATTTTATAATTACTAACATTTTGGATATTCTAATTTATATTTTAGTGCTTGCTACGAATACTTATCATTAGATATTCTTTTCTTACTTTACTTCTTCACTTTTCTAAATACTTAATAGTTCTCAAAGCATACTCCTTAAAACTGAAATTCTTTCTTCTTTTCTTACTTTACTTCTTCACTTTTCTAATCACTTATTACTTCTCAAAGCATACTCTTTAAAACTGAAATTCTATCTTCTTTTCTTACTTTACCTCTTCACTTTTCTATAGGCTAACTTTCATCTACAAGCATATCTTGACAAAACGAATACAGATTCGTAATTATTTTATAATTACTAACATTTTGGATATTCTAATTTATATTTTAGTGCTTGCTACGAATACTTATCATTAGATATTCTTTTCTTACTTTACTTCTTCACTTTTCTAAATACTTAATAGTTCTCAAAGCATACTCCTTAAAACTGAAATTCTATCTTCTTTTCTTACTTTACTTCTTCACTTTTCTAATCACTTATTACTTCTCAAAGCATACTCTTTAAAACTGAAATTCTATCTTCTTTTCTTACTTTACCTCTTCACTTTTCTATAGGCTAACTTTCATCTACAAGCATATCTTGACAAAACGAATACAGATTCGTAATTATTTTATAATTACTAACATTTTGGATATTCTAATTTATATTTTAGTGCTTGCTACGAATACTTATCATTAGATATTCTTTTCTTACTTTACTTCTTCACTTTTCTAAATACTTAATAGTTCTCAAAGCATACTCCTTAAAACTGAAATTCTTTCTTCTTTTCTTACTTTACTTCTTCACTTTTCTAATCACTTATTACTTCTCAAAGCATACTCTTTAAAACTGAAATTCTATCTTCTTTTCTTACTTTACCTCTTCACTTTTCTATAGGCTAACTTTCATCTACAAGCATATCTTGACAAAACGAATACAGATTCGTAATTATTTTATAATTACTAACATTTTGGATATTCTAATTTATATTTTAGTGCTTGCTACGAATACTTATCATTAGATATTCTTTTCTTACTTTACTTCTTCACTTTTCTAAATACTTAATAGTTCTCAAAGCATACTCCTTAAAACTGAAATTCTATCTTCTTTTCTTACTTTACTTCTTCACTTTTCTAATCACTTATTACTTCTCAAAGCATACTCTTTAAAACTGAAATTCTATCTTCTTTTCTTACTTTACTTCTTCACTTTTCTATAGGCTAACTTTCATCTACAAGCATATCTTGACAAAACGAATACAGATTCGTAATTATTTTATAATTACTAACATTTTGGATATTCTAATTTATATTTTAGTGCTTGCTACGAATACTTATCATTAGATATTCTTTTCTTACTTTACTTCTTCACTTTTCTAAATACTTAATAGTTCTCAAAGCATACTCCTTAAAACTGAAATTCTTTCTTCTTTTCTTACTTTACTTCTTCACTTTTCTAATCACTTATTACTTCTCAAAGCATACTCTTTAAAACTGAAATTCTATCTTCTTTTCTTACTTTACTTCTTCACTTTTCTAAATACTTGTTACTTCTCAAAGCATACTCTTTAAAACTGAAATTCTATCTTCTTTTCTTACTTTACTTCTTCACTTTTCTAATCACTTATTACTTCTCAAAGCATACTCTTTAAAACTGAAATTCTATCTTCTTTTCTTACTTTACTTCTTCACTTTTCTATAGGCTAACTTTCATCTACAAGCATATCTTGACAAAACGAATACAGATTCGTAATTATTTTATAATTACTAACATTTTGGATATTCTAATTTATATTTTAGTGCTTGCTACGAATACTTATCATTAGATATTCTTTTCTTACTTTACTTCTTCACTTTTCTAAATACTTAATAGTTCTCAAAGCATACTCCTTAAAACTGAAATTCTTTCTTCTTTTCTTACTTTACTTCTTCACTTTTCTAATCACTTATTACTTCTCAAAGCATACTCTTTAAAACTGAAATTCTATCTTCTTTTCTTACTTTACCTCTTCACTTTTCTATAGGCTAACTTTCATCTACAAGCATATCTTGACAAAACGAATACAGATTCGTAATTATTTTATAATTACTAACATTTTGGATATTCTAACTCATATTTTAGTGCTTGCTACGAAAACTTATCATTAGATATTCTTTTCTTACTTTACTTCTTCACTTTTCTAAATACTTATTACTTCTCAAAGCATACTCCTTAAAACTGAAATTCTATCTTCTTTTCTTACTTTACTTCTTCACTTTTCTATAGGCTAACTTTCATCTACAAGCATATCTTGACAAAACGAATACAGATTCGTAATTATTATAATATTACTAACATTTTGGATATTCTAACTTATATTTTAGTGCTTGCTACGAAAACTTATCATTAGATATTCTTTTCTTACTTTACTTCTTCACTTTTCTATAGGCTAACTTTCATCTACAAGCATATCTTGACAAAACGAATACAGATTCGTAATTATTATATTATTACTAACATTTTGGATATTCTAACTTATATTTTAGTGCTTGCTACGAAAACTTATCATTAGATATTCTTTTCTTACTTTACTTCTTCACTTTTCATTAGGCTAACTTTCATCTACAAGCATATCTTGACAAACCGAATACAGATTCGTAATTATTATATTATTACTAACATTTTGGATATTCTAACTTATATTTTAGTGCTTGCTACGAAAACTTATCATTAGATATTCTTTTCTTACTTTACTTCTTCACTTTTCTATAGGCTAACTTTCATCTACAAGCATATCTTGACAAACCGAATACAGATTCGTAATTATTATAATATTACTAACATTTTGGATATTCTAACTTATATTTTAGTGCTTGCCACGAATACTTATCATTAGATATTCTTTTCTTACTTTACTTCTTCGCTTTTCTATAGGCTAACTTTCATCTACAAGCATATCTTGACAAACCGAATACAGATTCGTAATTATTATAATATTACTAACATTTTGGATATTCTAACTTATATTTTAGTGCTTGCTACGAAAACTTATCATTAGATATTCTTTTCTTACTTTACTTCTTCACTTTTCTATAGGCTAACTTTCATCTACAAGCATATCTTGACAAACCGAATACAGATTCGTAATTATTATAATATTACTAACATTTTGGATATTCTAACTTATATTTTAGTGCTTGCTACGAAAACTTATCATTAGATATCTTTTCTTACTTTACTTCTTCACTTTTCTATAGGCTAACTTTCATCTACAAGCATATCTTGACAAAACGAATACAGATTCGTAATTATTATAATATTACTAACATTTTGGATATTCTAACTTATATTTTAGTGCTTGCTACGAAAACTTATCATTAGATATTCTTTTCTTACTTTACTTCTTCACTTTTCTATAGGCTAACTTTCATCTACAAGCATATCTTGACAAAACGAATACAGATTCGTAATTATTATAATATTACTAACATTTTGGATATTCTAACTTATATTTTAGTGCTTGCTACGAAAACTTATCATTAGATATTCTTTTCTTACTTTACTTCTTCACTTTTCTATAGGCTAACTTTCATCTACAAGCATATCTTGACAAACCGAATACAGATTCGTAATTATTATAATATTACTAACATTTTGGATATTCTAACTTATATTTTAGTGCTTGCTACGAAAACTTATCATTAGATATCTTTTCTTACTTTACTTCTTCACTTTTCTATAGGCTAACTTTCATCTACAAGCATATCTTGACAAAACGAATACAGATTCGTAATTATTATAATATTACTAACATTTTGGATATTCTAACTTATATTTTAGTGCTTGCTACGAAAACTTATCATTAGATATTCTTTTCTTACTTTACTTCTTCACTTTTCTATAGGCTAACTTTCATCTACAAGCATATCTTGACAAAACGAATACAGATTCGTAATTATTATAATATTACTAACATTTTGGATATTCTAACTTATATTTTAGTGCTTGCTACGAAAACTTATCATTAGATATTCTTTTCTTACTTTACTTCTTCACTTTTCTATAGGCTAACTTTCATCTACAAGCATATCTTGACAAACCGAATACAGATTCGTAATTATTATAATATTACTAACATTTTGGATATTCTAACTTATATTTTAGTGCTTGCTACGAAAACTTATCATTAGATATCTTTTCTTACTTTACTTCTTCACTTTTCTATAGGCTAACTTTCATCTACAAGCATATCTTGACAAAACGAATACAGATTCGTAATTATTATAATATTACTAACATTTTGGATATTCTAACTTATATTTTAGTGCTTGCTACGAAAACTTATCATTAGATATTCTTTTCTTACTTTACTTCTTCACTTTTCTATAGGCTAACTTTCATCTACAAGCATATCTTGACAAACCGAATACAGATTCGTAATTATTATAATATTACTAACATTTTGGATATTCTAACTTATATTTTAGTGCTTGCTACGAAAACTTATCATTAGATATCTTTTCTTACTTTACTTCTTCACTTTTCTATAGGCTAACTTTCATCTACAAGCATATCTTGACAAAACGAATACAGATTCGTAATTATTATAATATTACTAACATTTTGGATATTCTAACTTATATTTTAGTGCTTGCTACGAAAACTTATCATTAGATATTCTTTTCTTACTTTACTTCTTCACTTTTCTATAGGCTAACTTTCATCTACAAGCATATCTTGACAAACCGAATACAGATTCGTAATTATTATAATATTACTAACATTTTGGATATTCTAACTTATATTTTAGTGCTTGCCACGAATACTTATCATTAGATATTCTTTTCTTACTTTACTTCTTCGCTTTTCTATAGGCTAACTTTCATCTACAAGCATATCTTGACAAAACGAATACAGATTCGTAATTATTATAATATTACTAACATTTTGGATATTCTAACTTATATTTTAGTGCTTGCTACGAAAACTTATCATTAGATATCTTTTCTTACTTTACTTCTTCACTTTTCTATAGGCTAACTTTCATCTACAAGCATATCTTGACAAAACGAATACAGATTCGTAATTATTATAATATTACTAACATTTTGGATATTCTAACTTATATTTTAGTGCTTGCTACGAAAACTTATCATTAGATATCTTTTCTTACTTTACTTCTTCACTTTTCTATAGGCTAACTTTCATCTACAAGCATATCTTGACAAAACGAATACAGATTCGTAATTATTATAATATTACTAACATTTTGGATATTCTAACTTATATTTTAGTGCTTGCTACGAAAACTTATCATTAGATATTCTTTTCTTACTTTACTTCTTCACTTTTCTATAGGCTAACTTTCATCTACAAGCATATCTTGACAAACCGAATACAGATTCGTAATTATTATAATATTACTAACATTTTGGATATTCTAACTTATATTTTAGTGCTTGCCACGAATACGAAACTTTACTTATCATTAGATATCTTGACAAAACTTTTCTAACTTATATTTTAGTGCTTGCTACTTATCTTAGATATCTTTTCTTACTTTACTTCTATTTTCTAGGCTAACTTTCATCTACAAGCATATCTTGACAAAACGAATACAGATTCGTAATTATTATAATATTAACTAACATTTTGGATATTCTAACTTATATTTTAGTGCTTGCTACGAAAACTTATCATTAGATATCTTTTCTTACTTTACTTCTTCACTTTTCTATAGGCTAACTTTCATCTACAAGCATATCTTGACAAAACGAATACAGATTCGTAATTATTATAATATTACTAACATTTTGGATATTCTAACTTATATTTTAGTGCTTGCTACGAAAACTTATCATTAGATATCTTTTCTTACTTTACTTCTTCACTTTTCTATAGGCTAACTTTCATCTACAAGCATATCTTGACAAAACGAATACAGATTCGTAATTATTATAATATTACTAACATTTTGGATATTCTAACTTATATTTTAGTGCTTGCTACGAAAACTTATCATTAGATATTCTTTTCTTACTTTACTTCTTCACTTTTCTATAGGCTAACTTTCATCTACAAGCATATCTTGACAAAACGAATACAGATTCGTAATTATTATAATATTACTAACATTTTGGATATTCTAACTTATATTTTAGTGCTTGCTACGAAAACTTATCATTAGATATCTTTTCTTACTTTACTTCTTCACTTTTCTATAGGCTAACTTTCATCTACAAGCATATCTTGACAAAACGAATACAGATTCGTAATTATTATAATATTACTAACATTTTGGATATTCTAACTTATATTTTAGTGCTTGCTACGAAAACTTATCATTAGATATTCTTTTCTTACTTTACTTCTTCACTTTTCTATAGGCTAACTTTCATCTACAAGCATATCTTGACAAACCGAATACAGATTCGTAATTATTATAATATTACTAACATTTTGGATATTCTAACTTATATTTTAGTGCTTGCTACGAAAACTTATCATTAGATATTCTTTTCTTACTTTACTTCTTCACTTTTCTATAGGCTAACTTTCATCTACAAGCATATCTTGACAAAACGAATACAGATTCGTAATTATTATAATATTACTAACATTTTGGATATTCTAACTTATATTTTAGTGCTTGCTACGAAAACTTATCATTAGATATCTTTTCTTACTTTACTTCTTCACTTTTCTATAGGCTAACTTTCATCTACAAGCATATCTTGACAAACCGAATACAGATTCGTAATTATTATAATATTACTAACATTTTGGATATTCTAACTTATATTTTAGTGCTTGCCACGAATACTTATCATTAGATATTCTTTTCTTACTTTACTTCTTCGCTTTTCTATAGGCTAACTTTCATCTACAAGCATATCTTGACAAAACGAATACAGATTCGTAATTATTATAATATTACTAACATTTTGGATATTCTAACTTATATTTTAGTGCTTGCCACGAATACTTATCATTAGATATTCTTTTCTTACTTTACTTCTTCACTTTTCTATAGGCTAACTTTCATCTACAAGCATATCTTGACAAACCGAATACAGATTCGTAATTATTATAATATTACTAACATTTTGGATATTCTAACTTATATTTTAGTGCTTGCTACGAAAACTTATCATTAGATATCTTTTCTTACTTTACTTCTTCACTTTTCTATAGGCTAACTTTCATCTACAAGCATATCTTGACAAAACGAATACAGATTCGTAATTATTATATTATTACTAACATTTTGGATATTCTAACTTATATTTTAGTGCTTGCTACGAAAACTTATCATTAGATATTCTTTTCTTACTTTACTTCTTCGCTTTTCTATAGGCTAACTTTCATCTACAAGCATATCTTGACAAAACGAATACAGATTCGTAATTATTATAATATTACTAACATTTTGGATATTCTAACTTATATTTTAGTGCTTGCCACGAATACTTATCATTAGATATTCTTTTCTTACTTTACTTCTTCACTTTTCTATAGGCTAACTTTCATCTACAAGCATATCTTGACAAACCGAATACAGATTCGTAATTATTATAATATTACTAACATTTTGGATATTCTAACTTATATTTTAGTGCTTGCTACGAAAACTTATCATTAGATATTCTTTTCTTACTTTACTTCTTCACTTTTCTATAGGCTAACTTTCATCTACAAGCATATCTTGACAAACCGAATACAGATTCGTAATTATTATAATATTACTAACATTTTGGATATTCTAACTTATATTTTAGTGCTTGCCACGAATACTTATCATTAGATATTCTTTTCT
>CAMPDV010006326.1:0-21820 GCA_946699065.1 Loxodes magnus | reverse complement strand
CATTAATTCTATCTTCTTTTCTTACTTTACTTCCTCACTTTTCTAAATACTTATAACTTATTTTTATCTCTAAGTTTTAGTAATTCTAAAAGCTGTAATTCTATCTTCTTTCCTTACTTTACGTCCTCACTTTTCTAATACTTATAACTTCTTTTTATCTCTAAGTTTTAGTAACTCTAAAAGCATTAATGCTATCTTCTTTCCTCACTTTACTTTCTCACTTTTCTAAATACTTATAACTTCTTTTTATCTCTAAGTTTTAGTAATTCTAAAAGCTGAAATTCTTTCTTCTTTCCTTAATTTACTTTCTCACTTTTCTAAATACTTATAACTTCTTTTTATCTCTAAGTTTTAGTAACTCTAAAAGCTGAAATTCTTTCTTCTTTCCTCACTTTACTTTCTCACTTTTCTAAATACTTATAACTTCTTTTTATCTCTAAGTTTTAGTAACTCTAAAAGCATTAATGCTATCTTCTTTCCTTACTTTACTTTCTCACTTTTCTAATACTTATAACTTCTTTTTATCTCTAAGTTTTAGTAACTCTAAAAGCTGAATTTCTTTGTTCTTTTCTTACTTTACTTTCTCACTTTTCTAAATACTTATAACTTATTTTTATCTCTAAGTTTTAGTAATTCTAAAAGCTGTAATTCTATCTTCTTTCCTTAATTTACTTCCTCACTTTTCTAAATACTTATAACTTCTTTTTATCTCTAAGTTTTAGTAACTCTAAAAGCTGTAATTCTATCTTCTTTTCTTACTTTACTTTCTCACTTTTCTAAATACTTATAACTTCTTTTTATCTCTAAGTTTTAGTAATTCTAAAAGCTGTAATTCTATCTTCTTTCCTCACTTTACTTTCTCACTTTTCTAAATACTTATAACTTCTTTTTATCTCTAAGTTTTAGTAACTCTAAAAGCTGTAATTCTATCTTCTTTCCTTAATTTACTTCCTCACTTTTCTAAATACTTATAACTTATTTTTATCTCTAAGTTTTAGTAACTCTAAAGCATTAATTCTATCTTCTTTTCTTACTTTACTTTCTCACTTTTCTAAATACTTATAACTTATTTTTATCTCTAAGTTTTAGTAATTCTAAAAGCTGTAATTCTATCTTCTTTTCTTACTTTACTTCCTCACTTTTCTAAATACTTATAACTTCTTTTTATCTCTAAGTTTTAGTAACTCTAAAAGCATTAATGCTATCTTCTTTCGTTACTTTACTTCCTCACTTTTCTAAATACTTATAACTTCTTTTTATCTCTAAGTTTTAGTAACTCTAAAAGCTGTAATTCTATCTTCTTTCCTTAATTTACTTCCTCACTTTTCTAAATACTTATAACTTCTTTTTATCTCTAAGTTTTAGTAACTCTAAAAGCTGAAATTCTATCTTCTTTTCTTACTTTACTTTCTCACTTTTCTAAATACTTATAACTTCCTTTTATCTCTAAGTTTTAGTAACTCTAAAAGCTGTAATTTTATCTTCTTTTCTTACTTTACTTTCTCACTTTTCTAAATACTTATAACTTCTTTTTATCTCTAAGTTTTAGTAACTCTAAAAGCTGTAATTCTATCTTCTTTTCTTACTTTACTTCCTCACTTTTCTAAATACTTATAACTTCTTTTTATCTCTAAGTTTTAGTAACTCTAAAAGCTGTAATTCTATCTTCTTTCCTTACTTTACGTCCTCACTTTTCTAAATACTTATAACTTCTTTTTATCTCTAAGTTTTAGTAACTCTAAAAGCTGTAATTCTATCTTCTTTTCTTACTTTACTTCCTCACTTTTCTAAATACTTATAACTTCTTTTTATCTCTAAGTTTTAGTAATTCTAAAAGCTGTAATTCTATCTTCTTTTCTTACTTTACTTTCTCACTTTTCTAAATACTTATAACTTCTTTTTATCTCTAAGTTTTAGTAACTCTAAAAGCTGTAATTCTATCTTCTTTCCTCACTTTACTTCCTCACTTTTCTAAATACTTATAACTTCTTTTTATCTCTAAGTTTTAGTAATTCTAAAAGCTGTAATTCTATCTTCTTTCCTTACTTTACTTTCTCACTTTTCTAAATACTTATAACTTCTTTTTATCTCTAAGTTTTAGTAATTCTAAAAGCTGTAATTCTATATTCTTTCGTTACTTTACTTCCTCACTTTTCTAAATACTTATAACTTCTTTTTATCTCTAAGTTTTAGTAACTCTAAAAGCTGTAATTCTATCTTCTTTCCTCACTTTACTTCCTCACTTTTCTAAATACTTATAACTTATTTTTATCTCTAAGTTTTAGTAATTCTAAAAGCTGTAATTCTATCTTCTTTCCTTAATTTACTTCCTCACTTTTCTAAATACTTATAACTTCTTTTTATCTCTAAGTTTTAGTAACTCTAAAAGCTGTAATTCTATCTTCTTTCCTCACTTTACTTTCTCACTTTTCTAAATACTTATAACTTCTTTTTATCTCTAAGTTTTAGTAATTCTAAAAGCTGTAATTCTATCTTCTTTCCTCACTTTACTTTCTCACTTTTCTAAATACTTATAACTTCTTTTTATCTCTAAGTTTTAGTAACTCTAAAAGCTGAAATTCTATCTTCTTTTCTTACTTTACTTCCTCACTTTTCTAAATACTTATAACTTCTTTTTATCTCTAAGTTTTAGTAACTCTAAAAGCATTAATGCTATCTTCTTTCCTTACTTTACTTTCTCACTTTTCTAAATACTTATAACTTCTTTTTATCTCTAAGTTTTAGTAACTCTAAAAGCTGAAATTCTATCTTCTTTCCTTACTTTACTTCCTCACTTTTCTAAATACTTATAACTTCTTTTTATCTCTAAGTTTTAGTAACTCTAAAAGCTGTATTTCTTTCTTCTTTCCTTACTTTACTTTCTCACTTTTCTAAATACTTATAACTTCTTTTTATCTCTAAGTTTTAGTAACTCTAAAAGCTGTAATTCTATCTTCTTTCCTTACTTTACTTCCTCACTTTTCTAAATACTTATAACTTCTTTTTATCTCTAAGTTTTAGTAACTCTAAAAGCTGTAATTCTATCTTCTTTTCTTACTTTACTTTCTCACTTTTCTAAATACTTATAACTTCTTTTTATCTCTAAGTTTTAGTAATTCTAAAAGCTGAAATTCTATCTTCTTTCCTTACTTTACTTCCTCACTTTTCTAAATACTTATAACTTCTTTTTATCTCTAAGTTTTAGTAACTCTAAAAGCTGTAATTCTATCTTCTTTCCTTACTTTACTTCATCACTTTTCTAAATACTTATAACTTCTTTTTATCTCTAAGTTTTAGTAACTTCTAAAAGCTGAAATTCTATCTTCTTTCCTTACTTTACTTCCTCACTTTTCTAAATACTTATAACTTCTTTTTATCTCTAAGTTTTAGTAATTCTAAAAGCTGAAATTCTATCTTCTTTTCTTACTTTACTTTCTCACTTTTCTAAATACTTATAACTTCTTTTTATCTCTAAGTTTTAGTAACTCTATCTTCTTTTCTTACTTTACTTTCTCACTTTTCTAAATACTTATAACTTCTTTTTATCTCTAAGTTTTAAAAAAATCTGAAATTCTATCTTCTTTTCTTACTTTACTTTCTCACTTTTCTAAATACTTATAACTTCTTTTTATCTCTAAGCTGTAATTCTATCTTCTTTCCTTACTTTACTTCCTCACTTTTCTAAATACTTATAACTTCTTTTTATCTCTAAGTTTTAGTAACTCTAAAAGCATTAAATGCTATCTTCTTTTCTCACTTTACTTCCTCACTTTTCTAAATACTTATAACTTCTTTTTATTTCTAAGTTTTAGTAATTCTAAAAGCTGTAGTGCTATCTTCTTTCGTTACTTTACTTCCTCACTTTTCTAAATACTTATAACTTCTTTTTATCTCTAAGTTTTAGTAACTCTAAAATCTGAAATTCTATCTTCTTTTCTTACTTTACTTTCTCACTTTTCTAAATACTTATAACTTCTTTTTATCTCTAAGTTTTAGTAATTCTAAAAGCTGTAATTCTATCTTCTTTCGTTACTTTACTTCCTCACTTTTCTAAATACTTATAACTTCTTTTTATCTCTAAGTTTTAGTAACTCTAAAAGCTGTAATTCTATCTTCTTTCCTTAATTTACTTCCTCACTTTTTTAAATACTTATAACTTCTTTTTATCTCTAAGTTTTAGTAACTCTAAAAGCTGAAATTCTATCTTCTTTCCTTACTTTACTTCCTCACTTTTCTAAATACTTATAACTTCTTTTTATCTCTAAGTTTTAGTAATTCTAAAAGCTGTAATTCTATCTTCTTTCGTTACTTTACTTCTTCACTTTTCTAAATACTTATAACTTCTTTTTATCTCTAAGTTTTAGTAATTCTAAAAGCTGTAATTCTATCTTCTTTCCTTAATTTACTTCCTCACTTTTTTAACTACTTATAACTTCTTTTTATCTCTAAGTTTTAGTAACTCTAAAAGCTGAAATTCTATCTTCTTTCGTTACTTTACTTCCTCACTTTTCTAAATACTTATAACTTATTTTTATCTCTAAGTTTTAGTAATTCTAAAAGCTGAAATTCGATCTTCTTTCCTTAATTTACTTCCTCACTTTTCTAAATACTTATAACTTATTTTTATCTCTAAGTTTTAGTAATTCTAAAAGCTGTAATTCTATCTTCTTTCGTTACTTTACTTCCTCACTTTTCTAAATACTTATAACTTCTTTTTATCTCTAAGTTTTAGTAACTCTAAAAGCTGTAATTCTATCTTCTTTCCTTACTTTACTTTCTCACTTTTCTAAATACTTATAACTTCTTTTTTCTCTAAGTTTTAGTAACTCTAAAAGCTGTAATTCTATCTTCTTTTCTTACTTTACTTTCTCACTTTTCTAAATACTTATAACTTCTTTTTATCTCTAAGTTTTAGTAATTCTAAAAGCTGTAATTCTATCTTCTTTCCTTACTTTACTTTCTCACTTTTCTAAATACTTATAACTTCTTTTTATCTCTAAGTTTTAGTAATTCTAAAAGCTTAATTCTATCTTCTTTCCTTACTTTACTTTCTCACTTTTCTAAATACTTATAACTTCTTTTTATCTCTAAGTTTTAGTAACTCTAAAAGCTGTAATTCTATCTTCTTTTCTTACTTTACTTCCTCACTTTTCTAAATACTTATAACTTCTTTTTATCTCTAAGTTTTAGTAACTCTAAAAGCATTAATTCTATCTTCTTTTCTTACTTTACTTCCTCACTTTTCTAAATACTTATAACTTCTTTTTATCTCTAAGTTTTAGTAATTCTAAAAGCTGTAATTCTATCTTCTTTCCTTACTTTACTTCCTCACTTTTTTAACTACTTATAACTTCTTTTTATCTCTAAGTTTTAGTAACTCTAAAAGCTGAAATTCTATCTTCTTTCGTTACTTTACTTCCTCACTTTTCTAAATACTTATAACTTATTTTTATCTCTAAGTTTTAGTAACTCTAAAAGCTGAATTCTATCTTCTTTCCTTAATTTACTTCCTCACTTTTCTAAATACTTATAACTTCTTTTTATCTCTAAGTTTTAGTAACTCTAAAAGCTGAAATTCTATCTTCTTTCCTTACTTTACTTTCTCACTTTTCTAAATACTTATAACTTCTTTTTATCTCTAAGTTTTAGTAACTCTAAAAGCTGTAATTCTATCTTCTTTCCTTACTTTACTTTCTCACTTTTCTAAATACTTATAACTTCTTTTTTCTCTAAGTTTTAGTAACTCTAAAAGCTGAAATTCTATCTTCTTTCCTTAGTTTACTTCCTCACTTTTCTAAATACTTATAACTTCTTTTTATCTCTAAGTTTTAGTAATTCTAAAAGCTGAAATTCTATCTTCTTTCGTTACTTTACTTCCTCACTTTTCTAAATACTTATAACTTCTTTTTATCTCTAAGTTTTAGTAATTCTAAAAGCTGTAATTCTATCTTCTTTCGTTACTTTACTTCCTCACTTTTCTAAATACTTATAACTTCTTTTTATCTCTAAGTTTTAGTAATTCTAAAAGCTGAAATTCTATCTTCTTTCCTTACTTTACTTTCTCACTTTTCTAAATACTTATAACTTCTTTTTATCTCTAAGTTTTAGTAACTCTAAAAGCATTAATTCTATCTTCTTTCCTTACTTTACTTCCTCACTTTTCTAATACTTATAACTTCTTTTTATCTCTAAGTTTTAGTAATTCTAAAAGCTGTAATTCTATCTTCTTTTCTTACTTTACTTCCTCACTTTTCTAAATACTTATAACTTCTTTTTATCTCTAAGTTTTAGTAATTCTAAAAGCTGTAATTCGATCTTCTTTCCTTAATTTACTTCCTCACTTTTCTAAATACTTATAACTTCTTTTTATCTCTAAGTTTTAGTAATTCTAAAAGCTGTAATTCTATCTTCTTTCCTTACTTTACTTTCTCACTTTTCTAAATACTTATAACTTCTTTTTATCTCTAAGTTTTAGTAACTCTAAAAGCTGTAATTCTATCTTCTTTCGTTACTTTACTTCCTCACTTTTCTAAATACTTATAACTTATTTTTATCTCTAAGTTTTAGTAATTCTAAAAGCTGTAATTCTATCTTCTTTCCTTACTTTACTTTCTCACTTTTCTAAATACTTATAACTTCTTTTTATCTCTAAGTTTTAGTAATTCTAAAAGCTGTAATTCTATCTTCTTTCGTTACTTTACTTCCTCACTTTTCTAAATACTTATAACTTCTTTTTATCTCTAAGTTTTAGTAACTCTAAAAGCTGAAATTCTATCTTCTTTCCTTACTTTACTTCCTCACTTTTCTAAATACTTATAACTTCTTTTTATCTCTAAGTTTTAGTAACTCTAAAAGCTGAAATTCTATCTTCTTTCGTTACTTTACTTCCTCACTTTTCTAAATACTTATAACTTCTTTTTATCTCTAAGTTTTAGTAACTCTAAAAGCATTAATTCTATCTTCTTTCCTTACTTTACTTACTCACTTTTCTAAATACTTATAACTTCTTTTTATCTCTAAGTTTTAGTAACTCTAAAAGCTGTAATTCTATCTTCTTTTCTTACTTTACTTCCTCACTTTTCTAAATACTTATAACTTCTTTTTATCTCTAAGTTTTAGTAACTCTAAAAGCTGTAATTCTATCTTCTTTCCTTACTTTACTTCCTCACTTTTCTAAATACTTATAACTTCTTTTTATCTCTAAGTTTTAGTAATTCTAAAAGCTGTAATTCTATCTTCTTTCCTTACTTTACTTCCTCACTTTTCTAAATACTTATAACTTCTTTTTATCTCTAAGTTTTAGTAATTCTAAAAGCTGTAATTCTATCTTCTTTTCTTACTTTACTTCCTCACTTTTCTAAATACTTATAACTTCTTTTTATCTCTAAGTTTTAGTAATTCTAAAAGCTGTAATTCTATCTTCTTTCGTTACTTTACTTCCTCACTTTTCTAAATACTTATAACTTCTTTTTATCTCTAAGTTTTAGTAATTCTAAAAGCTGTAATTCTATCTTCTTTCCTTAATTTACTTCCTCACTTTTCTAAATACTTATAACTTCTTTTTATCTCTAAGTTTTAGTAACTCTAAAAGCTGTAATTCTATCTTCTTTCCTTAATTTACTTCCTCACTTTTCTAAATACTTATAACTTCTTTTTATCTCTAAGTTTTAGTAACTCTAAAAGCTGTAATTCTATCTTCTTTCGTTACTTTACTTCCTCACTTTTCTAAATACTTATAACTTCTTTTTATCTCTAAGTTTTAGTAATTCTAAAAGCTGTAATTCTATCTTCTTTCCTTAATTTACTTCCTCACTTTTCTAAATACTTATAACTTCTTTTTATCTCTAAGTTTTAGTAATTCTAAAAGCTGTAATTCTATCTTCTTTTCTTACTTTACTTTCTCACTTTTCTAAATACTTATAACTTCTTTTTATCTCTAAGTTTTAGTAACTCTAAAAGCTGAAATTCTATCTTCTTTTCTTAATTTACTTCCTCACTTTTCTAAATACTTATAACTTCTTTTTATCTCTAAGTTTTAGTAATTCTAAAAGCTGTAATTCTATCTTCTTTCCTTAATTTACTTCCTCACTTTTCTAAATACTTATAACTTCTTTTTATCTCTAAGTTTTAGTAACTCTAAAAGCTGTAATTCTATCTTCTTTTCTTACTTTACTTTCTCACTTTTCTAAATACTTATAACTTCTTTTTATCTCTAAGTTTTAGTAATTCTAAAAGCTGTAATTCTATCTTCTTTCGTTACTTTACTTCCTCACTTTTCTAAATACTTATAACTTCTTTTTATCTCTAAGTTTTAGTAATTCTAAAAGCTGTAATTCTATCTTCTTTCCTTACTTTACTTTCTCACTTTTCTAAATACTTATAACTTCTTTTTATCTCTAAGTTTTAGTAACTCTAAAAGCTGAAATTCTATCTTCTTTTCTTAATTTACTTCCTCACTTTTCTAAATACTTATAACTTCTTTTTATCTCTAAGTTTTAGTAATTCTAAAAGCTGTAATTCTATCTTCTTTCCTTACTTTACTTCCTCACTTTTCTAAATACTTATAACTTATTTTTATTTCTAAGTTTTAGTAATTCTAAAAGCTGTAATTCTATCTTCTTTCCTTACTTTACTTCCTCACTTTTCTAAATACTTATAACTTATTTTTATCTCTAAGTTTTAGTAATTCTAAAAGCTGTAATTCTATCTTCTTTCGTTACTTTACTTCCTCACTTTTCTAAATACTTATAACTTCTTTTTATCTCTAAGTTTTAGTAACTCTAAAAGCTGTAATTCTATCTTCTTTCCTTAATTTACTTCCTCACTTTTCTAAATACTTATAACTTATTTTTATCTCTAAGTTTTAGTAACTCTAAAAGCATTAATGCTATCTTCTTTCGTTACTTTACTTCCTCACTTTTCTAAATACTTATAACTTCTTTTTATCTCTAAGTTTTAGTAACTCTAAAAGCTGAAATTCTATCTTCTTTCCTTACTTTACTTTCTCACTTTTCTAAATACTTATAACTTCTTTTTATCTCTAAGTTTTAGTAATTCTAAAAGCTGTAATTCTATCTTCTTTTCTTACTTTACTTTCTCACTTTTCTAAATACTTATAACTTATTTTTATCTCTAAGTTTTAGTAATTCTAAAAGCATTAATGCTATCTTCTTTCGTTACTTTACTTCCTCACTTTTCTAAATACTTATAACTTCTTTTTATCTCTAAGTTTTAGTAACTCTAAAAGCTGAAATTCTATCTTCTTTCCTTACTTTACTTTCTCACTTTTCTAAATACTTATAACTTCTTTTTATCTCTAAGTTTTAGTAATTCTAAAAGCTGTAATTCTATCTTCTTTTCTTACTTTACTTTCTCACTTTTCTAAATACTTATAACTTATTTTTATCTCTAAGTTTTAGTAATTCTAAAAGCTGTAATTCTATCTTCTTTCCTTAATTTACTTCCTCACTTTTCTAAATACTTATAACTTCTTTTTATCTCTAAGTTTTAGTAATTCTAAAAGCTGTAATTCTATCTTCTTTCCTTACTTTACTTCCTCACTTTTCTAAATACTTATAACTTCTTTTTATCTCTAAGTTTTAGTAATTCTAAAAGCTGTAATTCTATCTTCTTTCGTTACTTTACTTCCTCACTTTTCTAAATACTTATAACTTCTTTTTATCTCTAAGTTTTAGTAATTCTAAAAGCTGTAATTCTATCTTCTTTCGTTACTTTACTTCCTCACTTTTCTAAATACTTATAACTTCTTTTTATCTCTAAGTTTTAGTAATTCTAAAAGCTGTAATTCTATCTTCTTTCGTTACTTTACTTCCTCACTTTTCTAAATACTTATAACTTCTTTTTATCTCTAAGTTTTAGTAATTCTAAAAGCTGAAATTCTATCTTCTTTCCTTAATTTACTTCCTCACTTTTCTAAATACTTATAACTTATTTTTATCTCTAAGTTTTAGTAATTCTAAAAGCTGTAATTCTATCTTCTTTCGTTACTTTACTTCCTCACTTTTATAAATACTTATAACTTCTTTTTATCTCTAAGTTTTAGTAACTCTAAAAGCTGTAATTCTATCTTCTTTCCTTAATTTACTTCCTCACTTTTCTAAATACTTATAACTTATTTTTATCTCTAAGTTTTAGTAATTCTAAAAGCTGTAATTCTATCTTCTTTCGTTACTTTACTTCCTCACTTTTCTAAATACTTATAACTTCTTTTTATCTCTAAGTTTTAGTAACTCTAAAAGCTGTAATTCTATCTTCTTTCGTTACTTTACTTCCTCACTTTTCTAAATACTTATAACTTCTTTTTATCTCTAAGTTTTAGTAACTCTAAAAGCTGTAATTCTATCTTCTTTCCTTAATTTACTTCCTCACTTTTCTAAATACTTATAACTTATTTTTATCTCTAAGTTTTAGTAATTCTAAAAGCTGTAATTCTATCTTCTTTCCTTAATTTACTTCCTCACTTTTCTAAATACTTATAACTTCTTTTTATCTCTAAGTTTTAGTAACTCTAAAAGCTGAAATTCTATCTTCTTTTCTTAATTTACTTCCTCACTTTTCTAAATACTTATAACTTCTTTTTATCTCTAAGTTTTAGTAATTCTAAAAGCTGTAATTCTATCTTCTTTCCTTACTTTACTTCCTCACTTTTCTAAATACTTATAACTTCTTTTTATCTCTAAGTTTTAGTAACTCTAAAAGCTGTAATTCTATCTTCTTTTCTTAATTTACTTCCTCACTTTTCTAAATACTTATAACTTCTTTTTATCTCTAAGTTTTAGTAATTCTAAAAGCTGTAATTCTATCTTCTTTCGTTACTTTACTTCCTCACTTTTCTAAATACTTATAACTTCTTTTTATCTCTAAGTTTTAGTAACTCTAAAAGCTGAAATTCTATCTTCTTTCCTTACTTTACTTTCTCACTTTTCTAAATACTTATAACTTATTTTTATCTCTAAGTTTTAGTAATTCTAAAAGCTGTAATTCTATCTTCTTTCCTTAATTTACTTCCTCACTTTTCTAAATACTTATAACTTCTTTTTATCTCTAAGTTTTAGTAATTCTAAAAGCTGTAATTCTATCTTCTTTCGTTACTTTACTTCCTCACTTTTCTAAATACTTATAACTTCTTTTTATCTCTAAGTTTTAGTAACTCTAAAAGCATTAATTCTATCTTCTTTTCTTACTTTACTTCCTCACTTTTCTAAATACTTATAACTTCTTTTTATCTCTAAGTTTTAGTAATTCTAAAAGCTGTAATTCTATCTTCTTTCCTCACTTTACTTTCTCACTTTTCTAAATACTTATAACTTCTTTTTATCTCTAAGTTTTAGTAATTCTAAAAGCTGTAATTCTATCTTCTTTCCTTAATTTACTTCCTCACTTTTCTAAATACTTATAACTTCTTTTTATCTCTAAGTTTTAGTAACTCTAAAAGCTGTAATTCTATCTTCTTTCCTTACTTTACTTCCTCACTTTTCTAAATACTTATAACTTCTTTTTATCTCTAAGTTTTAGTAACTCTAAAAGCTGTAATTCTATCTTCTTTCCTTACTTTACTTCCTCACTTTTCTAAATACTTATAACTTCTTTTTATTTCTAAGTTTTAGTAATTCTAAAAGCTGTAGTTCTATCTTCTTTCGTTACTTTACTTCCTCACTTTTCTAAATACTTATAACTTCTTTTTATCTCTAAGTTTTAGTAACTCTAAAAGCTGAAATTCTTTGTTCTTTTCTTACTTTACTTTCTCACTTTTCTAAATACTTATAACTTCTTTTTATCTCTAAGTTTTAGTAACTCTAAAAGCTGTAATTCTATCTTCTTTCCTTACTTTACTTCCTCACTTTTCTAAATACTTACAACTTCTTTTTATCTCTAAGTTTTAGTAACTCTAAAAGCTGTAATTGTATCTTCTTTTCTTACTTTACTTTCTCACTTTTCTAAATACTTATAACTTCTTTTTATCTCTAAGTTTTAGTAATTCTAAAAGCTGTAATTCTATCTTCTTTCGTTACTTTACTTCCTCACTTTTCTAAATACTTATAACTTCTTTTTATCTCTAAGTTTTAGTAACTCTAAAAGCTTTATTTCTTTCTTCTTTCGTTACTTTACTTCCTCACTTTTCTAAATACTTATAACTTCTTTTTATCTCTAAGTTTTAGTAACTCTAAAAGCTGAAATTCTATCTTCTTTCCTTACTTTACTTTCTCACTTTTCTAAATACTTATAACTTCTTTTTATCTCTAAGTTTTAGTAACTCTAAAAGCTTTATTTCTTTCTTCTTTCGTTACTTTACTTCCTCACTTTTCTAAATACTTATAACTTCTTTTTATCTCTAAGTTTTAGTAACTCTAAAAGCTGAAATTCTATCTTCTTTCCTTACTTTACTTCCTCACTTTTCTAAATACTTATAACTTCTTTTTATCTCTAAGTTTTAGTAATTCTAAAAGCTGTAATTCTATCTTCTTTCCTTACTTTACTTCCTCACTTTTCTAAATACTTACAACTTCTTTTTATTTCTAAGTTTTAGTAATTCTAAAAGCTGTAATTCTATCTTCTTTCCTTACTTTACTTCCTCACTTTTCTAATACTTATAACTTCTTTTTATTTCTAAGTTTTAGTAACTCTAAAAGCTGAAATTCTATCTTCTTTCCTTACTTTACTTCCTCACTTTTCTAAATACTTATAACTTCTTTTTATCTCTAAGTTTTAGTAATTCTAAAAGCTGTAATTCTATCTTCTTTTCTTACTTTACTTTCTCACTTTTCTAAATACTTATAACTTCTTTTTATCTCTAAGTTTTAGTAACTCTAAAAGCTTTATTTCTTTCTTCTTTCGTTACTTTACTTCCTCACTTTTCTAATACTTATAACTTCTTTTTATCTCTAAGTTTTAGTAATTCTAGAAGCATTAATTCTATCTTCTTTCCTTACTTTACTTCCTCACTTTTCTAAATACTTATAACTTATTTTTATCTCTAAGTTTTAGTAACTCTAAAAGCTTTAATTCTATCTTCTTTCCTTACTTTACTTCCTCACTTTTCTAAATACTTATAACTTCTTTTTATCTCTAAGTTTTAGTAACTCTAAAAGCATTAATTCTATCTTCTTTCCTTACTTTACTTCCTCACTTTTCTAAATACTTATAACTTCTTTTTATCTCTAAGTTTTAGTAATTCTAAAAGCTGTAATTCTATCTTCTTTCCTTACTTTACTTTCTCACTTTTCTAAATACTTATAACTTCTTTTTATCTCTAAGTTTTAGTAATTCTAAAAGCTGTAATTCTATCTTCTTTCCTTAATTTACTTCCTCACTTTTCTAAATACTTATAACTTCTTTTTATCTCTAAGTTTTAGTAACTCTAAAAGCTGTAATTCTATCTTCTTTCCTTACTTTACTTCCTCACTTTTCTAAATACTTATAACTTCTTTTTATCTCTAAGTTTTAGTAACTCTAAAAGCTGTAATTCTATCTTCTTTTCTTACTTTACTTCCTCACTTTTCTAAATACTTATAACTTCTTTTTATCTCTAAGTTTTAGTAACTCTAAAAGCTGAAATTCTATCTTCTTTTCTTAATTTACTTCCTCACTTTTCTAATACTTATAACTTCTTTTTATCTCTAAGTTTTAGTAACTCTAAAAGCATTAATTCTATCTTCTTTCCTTACTTTACTTCCTCACTTTTCTAAATACTTATAACTTATTTTTATCTCTAAGTTTTAGTAACTCTAAAAGCATTAATGCTATCTTCTTTCCTTACTTTACTTCCTCACTTTTCTAAATACTTATAACTTCTTTTTATCTCTAAGTTTTAGTAATTCTAAAAGCTGTAATTCTATCTTCTTTCGTTACTTTACTTCCTCACTTTTCTAAATACTTATAACTTCTTTTTATCTCTAAGTTTTAGTAATTCTAAAAGCTGTAATTCTATCTTCTTTCGTTACTTTACTTTCTCACTTTTCTAAATACTTATAACTTCTTTTTATCTCTAAGTTTTAGTAACTCTAAAAGCTGAAATTCTATCTTCTTTCCTTACTTTACTTCCTCACTTTTCTAAATACTTATAACTTCTTTTTATCTCTAAGTTTTAGTAACTCTAAAAGCTGTAATTCTATCTTCTTTCCTTACTTTACTTCCTCACTTTTCTAAATACTTATAACTTCTTTTTATCTCTAAGTTTTAGTAACTCTAAAAGCTGTAATTCTATCTTCTTTTCTTACTTTACTTTCTCACTTTTCTAAATACTTATAACTTCTTTTTATCTCTAAGTTTTAGTAATTCTAAAAGCTGTAATTCTATCTTCTTTCGTTACTTTACTTCCTCACTTTTCTAAATACTTATAACTTCTTTTTATCTCTAAGTTTTAGTAACTCTAAAAGCTGAATTTCTATCTTCTTTCGTTACTTTACTTCCTCACTTTTCTAAATACTTATAACTTCTTTTTATCTCTAAGTTTTAGTAACTCTAAAAGCTGTAATTCTATCTTCTTTCCTTACTTTACTTCCTCACTTTTCTAAATACTTATAACTTCTTTTTATCTCTAAGTTTTAGTAACTCTAAAAGCTGAAATTCTATCTTCTTTCCTTACTTTACTTCCTCACTTTTCTAAATACTTATAACTTATTTTTATCTCTAAGTTTTAGTAATTCTAAAAGCTGTAATTCTATCTTCTTTCCTTACTTTACTTCCTCACTTTTCTAAATACTTATAACTTCTTTTTATCTCTAAGTTTTAGTAACTCTAAAAGCTGAAATTCTATCTTCTTTCCTTACTTTACTTTCTCACTTTTCTAAATACTTATAACTTCTTTTTATCTCTAAGTTTTAGTAACTCTAAAAGCATTAATTCTATCTTCTTTCCTTACTTTACTTCCTCACTTTTCTAAATACTTATAACTTCTTTTTATCTCTAAGTTTTAGTAACTCTAAAAGCTGTAATTCTATCTTCTTTCCTTACTTTACTTCCTCACTTTTCTAAATACTTATAACTTCTTTTTATCTCTAAGTTTTAGTAATTCTAAAAGCTGTAATTCTATCTTCTTTCCTTACTTTACTTCCTCACTTTTCTAAATACTTATAACTTCTTTTTATCTCTAAGTTTTAGTAACTCTAAAAGCTGTAATTGTATCTTCTTTTCTTACTTTACTTTCTCACTTTTCTAAATACTTATAACTTCTTTTTATCTCTAAGTTTTAGTAACTCTAAAAGCTGTAATTCTATCTTCTTTCGTTACTTTACTTCCTCACTTTTCTAAATACTTACAACTTCTTTTTATCTCTAAGTTTTAGTAACTCTAAAAGCTGTAATTCTATCTTCTTTCCTCACTTTACTTCCTCACTTTTCTAAATACTTACAACTTCATTTTATCTCTAAGTTTTAGTAACTCTAAAAGCTGTAATTCTATCTTCTTTTCTTAATTTACTTCCTCACTTTTCTAAATACTTATAACTTATTTTTATTTCTAAGTTTTAGTAATTCTAAAAGCTGTAATTCTATCTTCTTTCCTTACTTTACTTCCTCACTTTTCTAAATACTTATAACTTATTTTTATCTCTAAGTTTTAGTAACTCTAAAAGCTGTAATTCTATCTTCTTTCGTTACTTTACTTCCTCACTTTTCTAAATACTTATAACTTCTTTTTATCTCTAAGTTTTAGTAATTCTAAAAGCTGTAATTCTATCTTCTTTCCTTACTTTACTTCCTCACTTTTCTAAATACTTATAACTTCTTTTTATCTCTAAGTTTTAGTAACTCTAAAATCTGAAATTCTATCTTCTTTTCTTACTTTACTTTCTCACTTTTCTAAATACTTATAACTTCTTTTTATTTCTAAGTTTTAGTAATTCTAAAAGCTGTAATTCTATCTTCTTTCCTTACTTTACTTCCTCACTTTTCTAAATACTTACAACTTCTTTTTATTTCTAAGTTTTAGTAACTCTAAAAGCTGTAATTGTATCTTCTTTCCTTACTTTACTTCCTCACTTTTCTAAATACTTATAACTTCTTTTTATCTCTAAGTTTTAGTAACTCTAAAAGCTGAAATTCTATCTTCTTTTCTTACTTTACTTTCTCACTTTTCTAAATACTTATAACTTCTTTTTATCTCTAAGTTTTAGTAATTCTAAAAGCTGTAATTCTATCTTCTTTCGTTACTTTACTTCCTCACTTTTCTAAATACTTATAACTTCTTTTTATCTCTAAGTTTTAGTAATTCTAAAAGCTGTAATTCTATCTTCTTTCGTTACTTTACTTCCTCACTTTTCTAAATACTTATAACTTCTTTTTATCTCTAAGTTTTAGTAACTCTAAAATCTGTAATTCTATCTTCTTTCCTTACTTTACTTCCTCACTTTTCTAAATACTTACAACTTCTTTTTATTTCTAAGTTTTAGTAATTCTAAAAGCTGTAATTCTATCTTCTTTCCTTACTTTACTTCCTCACTTTTCTAAATACTTACAACTTCTTTTTATTTCTAAGTTTTAGTAACTCTAAAAGCTGTAATTCTATCTTCTTTCCTTAATTTACTTCCTCACTTTTCTAAATACTTATAACTTATTTTTATCTCTAAGTTTTAGTAACTCTAAAAGCTGTAATTCTATCTTCTTTCGTTACTTTACTTCCTCACTTTTCTAAATACTTATAACTTCTTTTTATCTCTAAGTTTTAGTAACTCTAAAAGCTTTATTTCTATCTTCTTTCCTTACTTTACTTCCTCACTTTTCTAAATACTTATAACTTCTTTTTATCTCTAAGTTTTAGTAACTCTAAAAGCTGAAATTCTATCTTCTTTTCTTAATTTACTTCCTCACTTTTCTAAATACTTATAACTTATTTTTATCTCTAAGTTTTAGTAACTCTAAAAGCATTAATTCTATCTTCTTTTCTTGATTTACTTCCTCACTTTTCTAAATACTTATAACTTCTTTTTATCTCTAAGTTTTAGTAACTCTAAAAGCTTTATTTCTATCTTCTTTCCTTACTTTACTTCCTCACTTTTCTAAATACTTATAACTTCTTTTTATCTCTAAGTTTTAGTAACTCTAAAAGCTGAAATTCTATCTTCTTTCCTTAATTTACTTCCTCACTTTTCTAAATACTTATAACTTCTTTTTATCTCTAAGTTTTAGTAACTCTAAAAGCTGAAATTCTATCTTCTTTTCTTACTTTACTTCCTCACTTTTCTAAATACTTATAACTTCTTTTTATCTCTAAGTTTTAGTAACTCTAAAAGCATTAATTCTATCTTCTTTCCTTACTTTACTTCCTCACTTTTCTAAATACTTATAACTTCTTTTTATCTCTAAGTTTTAGTAACTCTAAAAGCTGTAATTCTATCTTCTTTTCTTACTTTACTTTCTCACTTTTCTAAATACTTATAACTTCTTTTTATCTCTAAGTTTTAGTAACTCTAAAAGCTGTAATTCTATCTTCTTTCCTTACTTTACTTCCTCACTTTTCTAAATACTTATAACTTCTTTTTATCTCTAAGTTTTAGTAACTCTAAAAGCTGTAATTCTATCTTCTTTTCTTACTTTACTTCCTCACTTTTCTAAATACTTATAACTTCTTTTTATCTCTAAGTTTTAGTAATTCTAAAAGCTGTAATTCTATCTTCTTTCCTTAATTTACTTCCTCACTTTTCTAAATACTTATAACTTCTTTTTATCTCTAAGTTTTAGTAACTCTAAAAGCTGAAATTCTATCTTCTTTCCTTACTTTACTTCCTCACTTTTCTAAATACTTATAACTTCTTTTTATCTCTAAGTTTTAGTAATTCTAAAAGCATTAATGCTATCTTCTTTCCTCACTTTACTTCCTCACTTTTCTAAATACTTATAACTTCTTTTTATCTCTAAGTTTTAGTAACTCTAAAAGCATTAATTCTATCTTCTTTTCTTGACTTTACTTTCTCACTTTTCTAAATACTTATAACTTCTTTTTATCTCTAAGTTTTAGTAATTCTAAAAGCATTAATTCTATCTTCTTTCCTTACTTTACTTCCTCACTTTTCTAAATACTTATAACTTCTTTTTATCTCTAAGTTTTAGTAACTCTAAAAGCTGTAATTCTATCTTCTTTTCTTACTTTACTTCCTCACTTTTCTAAATACTTATAACTTATTTTTATCTCTAAGTTTTAGTAATTCTAAAAGCATGTAATTCTATCTTCTTTCGTTACTTTACTTCCTCACTTTTCTAAATACTTATAACTTCTTTTTATCTCTAAGTTTTAGTAATTCTAAAAGCTGTAATTCTATCTTCTTTCGTTACTTTACTTCCTCACTTTTCTAAATACTTATAACTTCTTTTTATCTCTAAGTTTTAGTAACTCTAAAAGCTGTAATTGTATCTTCTTTCCTTACTTTACTTTCTCACTTTTCTAAATACTTATAACTTCTTTTTATCTCTAAGTTTTAGTAATTCTAAAAGCTGTAATTCTATCTTCTTTCCTTACTTTACTTCCTCACTTTTCTAAATACTTATAACTTCTTTTTATCTCTAAGTTTTAGTAATTCTAAAAGCTGTAATTCTATCTTCTTTCCTTACTTTACTTCCTCACTTTTCTAAATACTTATAACTTCTTTTTATCTCTAAGTTTTAGTAACTCTAAAAGCTGAAATTCTATCTTCTTTTCTTAATTTACTTCCTCACTTTTCTAAATACTTATAACTTCTTTTTATCTCTAAGTTTTAGTAACTCTAAAAGCATTAATTCTATCTTCTTTCCTTACTTTACTTCCTCACTTTTCTAAATACTTATAACTTCTTTTTATCTCTAAGTTTTAGTAACTCTAAAAGCATTAATTCTATCTTCTTTTCTTATTTACTTTCTCACTTTTATAAATACTTATAACTTCTTTTTATCTCCAAGTTTTAGTAATTCTAAAAGCATTAATTCTATCTTCTTTCCTTACTTTACTTCCTCACTTTTCTAAATACTTATAACTTCTTTTTATCTCTAAGTTTTAGTAACTCTAAAAGCTGTAATTCTATCTTCTTTTCTTACTTTACTTCCTCACTTTTCTAAATACTTATAACTTCTTTTTATCTCTAAGTTTTAGTAACTCTAAAAGCTGAAATTCTATCTTCTTTTCTTAATTTACTTCCTCACTTTTCTAAATACTTATAACTTCTTTTTATCTCTAAGTTTTAGTAATTCTAAAAGCTGTAATTCTATCTTCTTTCGTTACTTTACTTCCTCACTTTTCTAAATACTTATAACTTCTTTTTATCTCTAAGTTTTAGTAACTCTAAAAGCTGAAATTCTATCTTCTTTTCTTACTTTACTTTCTCACTTTTCTAAATACTTATAACTTCTTTTTATCCTTAAGTTTTAGTAATTCTAAAAGCTGTAATTCTATCTTCTTTCGTTACTTTACTTTCTCACTTTTCTAAATACTTATAACTTCTTTTTATCTCTAATTCTTAGTAGCTCTAAAAGCTGTATTTCTATCTTCTTTTCTTACTTTACTTCCTCACTTTTCTAAATACTTATAACTTCTTTTTATCTCTAAGTTTTAGTAACTCTAAAAGCTGAAATTCTATCTTCTTTCCTTACTTTACTTTCTCACTTTTCTAAATACTTATAACTTTTTTTTATCTCTAAGTTTTAGTAACTCTAAAAGCTGAAATTCTATCTTCTTTCCTTACTTTACTTCCTCACTTTTCTAAATACTTATAACTTCTTTTTATCTCTAAGTTTTAGTAACTCTAAAAGCTGTAATTCTATCTTCTTTTCTTGATTTACTTTCTCACTTTTCTAAATACTTATAACTTCTTTTTATCTCTAAGTTTTAGTAACTCTAAAAGCATTAATGCTATCTTCTTTCCTTACTTTACTTCCTCACTTTTCTAAATACTTATAACTTATTTTTATTTCTAAGTTTTAGTAATTCTAAAAGCTGAAATTCTATCTTCTTTCCTTACTTTACTTCCTCACTTTTCTAAATACTTATAACTTCTTTTTATCTCTAAGTTTTAGTAACTCTAAAAGCATTAATTCTATCTTCTTTTCTTACTTCACTTCCTCACTTTTCTAAATACTTATAACTTCTTTTTATCTCTAAGTTTTAGTAACTCTAAAAGCATTAATTCTATCTTCTTTCCTTACTTTACTTCCTCACTTTTCTAAATACTTATAACTTCTTTTTATTTCTAAGTTTTAGTAACTCTAAAAGCTGTAATTCGATCTTCTTTTCTTACTTTACTTCCTCACTTTTCTAAATACTTATAACTTCTTTTTATCTCTAAGTTTTAGTAACTCTAAAAGCTGAAATTCTATCTTCTTTCCTTACTTTACTTCCTCACTTTTCTAAATACTTATAACTTATTTTTATTTCTAAGTTTTAGTAATTCTAAAAGCTGTAATTCTATCTTCTTTCCTTACTTTACTTCCTCACTTTTCTAAATACTTATAACTTCTTTTTATCTCTAAGTTTTAGTAACTCTAAAAGCTGAAATTCTATCTTCTTTCCTTACTTTACTTTCTCACTTTTCTAATACTTATAACTTCTTTTTATCCTTAAGTTTTAGTAATTCTAAAAGCATTAATTCTATCTTCTTTCGTTACTTTACTTCCTCACTTTTCTAAATACTTATAACTTCTTTTTATCTCTAAGTTTTAGTAACTCTAAAATCTGTAATTCTATCTTCTTTCCTTACTTTACTTCCTCACTTTTCTAAATACTTATAACTTATTTTTATCTCTAAGTTTTAGTAACTCTAAAAGCTGTAATTGTATCTTCTTTCCTTACTTTACTTTCTCACTTTTCTAAATACTTATAACTTCTTTTTATCTCTAAGTTTTAGTAATTCTAAAAGCATTAATTCTATCTTCTTTCCTTACTTTACTTCCTCACTTTTCTAAATACTTATAACTTCTTTTTATCTCTAAGTTTTAGTAACTCTAAAAGCTGAAATTCTATCTTCTTTTCTTACTTTACTTCCTCACTTTTCTAATACTTATAACTTCTTTTTATCTCTAAGTTTTAGTAATTCTAAAAGCTGAAATTCTATCTTCTTTCCTTACTTTACTTCCTCACTTTTCTAATACTTATAACTTCTTTTTATCTCTAAGTTTTAGTAACTCTAAAAGCATTAATGCTATCTTCTTTCCTTACTTTACTTCCTCACTTTTCTAAATACTTATAACTTCTTTTTATCTCTAAGTTTTAGTAACTCTAAAAGCATTAATGCTATCTTCTTTCCTTACTTTACTTCCTCACTTTTCTAAATACTTATAACTTCTTTTTATCCTTAAGTTTTAGTAACTCTAAAAGCTGAAATTCTTTCTTCTTTCCTTACTTTACTTCCTCACTTTTCTAATACTTATAACTTCTTTTTATCCTTAAGTTTTAGTAACTCTAAAAGCTTTAATCCTATCTTCTTTCCTTACTTTACTTCCTCACTTTTCTAAATACTTATAACTTCTTTTTATCTCTAAGTTTTAGTAACTCTAAAAGCTGTAATTCTATCTTCTTTTCTTGATTTACTTTCTCACTTTTCTAAATACTTATAACTTCTTTTTATCTCTAAGTTTTAGTAACTCTAAAAGCATTAATGCTATCTTTTTTCCTTACTTTACTTCCTCACTTTTCTAAATACTTATAACTTCTTTTTATCTCTAATTCTTAGTAACTCTAAAAGCATTAATTCTATCTTCTTTTCTTACTTTACTTTCTCACTTTTCTAAATACTTATAACTTATTTTTATCTCTAAGTTTTAGTAATTCTAAAAGCTGTAATTCTATCTTCTTTCCTTAATTTACTTCCTCACTTTTCTAAATACTTATAACTTCTTTTTAT
>CAMPDV010006325.1:0-22593 GCA_946699065.1 Loxodes magnus | reverse complement strand
GTACTAAGTATTTAGAAAAGTGAAGAAGTAAAATAAGAAAAGAAGATAGAATTTCAGTTTTAAGGAGTATGCTTTGAGAAGTACTACGTATTTAGAAAAGTGAAGAAGTAAAATAAGAAAAGAAGATAGAATTTCAGTTTTAAGGAGTATGCTTTGAGAAGTACTACGTATTTAGAAAAGTGAAGAAGTAAAATAAGAAAAGAAGATAGAATTTCAGTTTTAAGGAGTATGCTTTGAGAAGTACTACGTATTTAGAAAAGTGAAGAAGTAAAATAAGAAAAGAAGATAGAATTTCAGTTTTAAGGAGTATGCTTTGAGAAGTACTAAGTATTTAGAAAAGTGAAGAAGTAAAGTAAGAAAAGAAAATCTAATGATAAGTTTTCGTAGCAAGCACTAAAATATGAGTTAGAATATCAAAAATGTTAGTAATAATAAAATAATTACGAATCTGTATTCGGTTTGTCAAGATATGCTTGTAGATGAAAGTTAGCTATAGAAAAGTGAAGAAGTAAAATAAGAAAAGAAGATAGAATTTCAGTTTTAAGGAGTATGCTTTGAGAAGTACTACGTATTTAGAAAAGTGAAGAAGTAAAATAAGAAAAGAAGATAGAATTTCAGTTTTAAGGAGTATGCTTTGAGAAGTACTAAGTATTTAGAAAAGTGAAGAAGTAAAGTAAGAAAAGAAAATAGAATTTCAGTTTTAAGGAGTATGCTTTGAGAAGTAATAAGTATTTAGAAAAGTGAAGAAGTAAAGTAAGAAAAGAAAATAGAATTTCAGTTTTAAGGAGTATGCTTTGAGAAGTACTAAGTATTTAGAAAAGTGAAGAAGTAAAATAAGAAAAGAAGATAGAATTTCAGTTTTAAGGAGTATGCTTTGAGAAGTACTACGTATTTAGAAAAGTGAAGAAGTAAAATAAGAAAAGAAGATAGAATTTCAGTTTTAAGGAGTATGCTTTGAGAAGTACTACGTATTTAGAAAAGTGAAGAAGTAAAATAAGAAAAGAAGATAGAATTTCAGTTTTAAGGAGTATGCTTTGAGAAGTACTACGTATTTAGAAAAGTGAAGAAGTAAAATAAGAAAAGAAGATAGAATTTCAGTTTTAAGGAGTATGCTTTGAGAAGTACTAAGTATTTAGAAAAGTGAAGAAGTAAAGTAAGAAAAGAAAATCTAATGATAAGTTTTCGTAGCAAGCACTAAAATATGAGTTAGAATATCAAAAATGTTAGTAATAATAAAATAATTACGAATCTGTATTCGGTTTGTCAAGATATGCTTGTAGATGAAAGTTAGCTATAGAAAAGTGAAGAAGTAAAATAAGAAAAGAAGATAGAATTTCAGTTTTAAGGAGTATGCTTTGAGAAGTACTACGTATTTAGAAAAGTGAAGAAGTAAAATAAGAAAAGAAGATAGAATTTCAGTTTTAAGGAGTATGCTTTGAGAAGTAATAAGTATTTAGAAAAGTGAAGAAGTAAAGTAAGAAAAGAAAATCTAATGATAAGTTTTCGTAGCAAGCACTAAAATATGAGTTAGAATATCAAAAATGTTAGTAATAATAAAATAATTACGAATCTGTATTCGGTTTGTCAAGATATGCTTGTAGATGAAAGTTAGCTATAGAAAAGTGAAGAAGTAAAATAAGAAAAGAAGATAGAATTTCAGTTTTAAGGAGTATGCTTTGAGAAGTACTACGTATTTAGAAAAGTGAAGAAGTAAAATAAGAAAAGAAGATAGAATTTCAGTTTTAAGGAGTATGCTTTGAGAAGTAATAAGTATTTAGAAAAGTGAAGAAGTAAAGTAAGAAAAGAAAATAGAATTTCAGTTTTAAGGAGTATGCTTTGAGAAGTACTAAGTATTTAGAAAAGTGAAGAAGTAAAATAAGAAAAGAAGATAGAATTTCTGTTTTAAGGAGTATGCTTTGAGAAGTACTACGTATTTAGAAAAGTGAAGAAGTAAAATAAGAAAAGAAGATAGAATTTCAGTTTTAAGGAGTATGCTTTGAGAAGTACTACGTATTTAGAAAAGTGAAGAAGTAAAATAAGAAAAGAAGATAGAATTTCAGTTTTAAGGAGTATGCTTTGAGAAGTACTAAGTATTTAGAAAAGTGAAGAAGTAAAATAAGAAAAGAAGATAGAATTTCTGTTTTAAGGAGTATGCTTTGAGAAGTACTACGTATTTAGAAAAGTGAAGAAGTAAAATAAGAAAAGAAGATAGAATTTCAGTTTTAAGGAGTATGCTTTGAGAAGTACTACGTATTTAGAAAAGTGAAGAAGTAAAATAAGAAAAGAAGATAGAATTTCAGTTTTAAGGAGTATGCTTTGAGAAGTACTACGTATTTAGAAAAGTGAAGAAGTAAAATAAGAAAAGAAGATAGAATTTCAGTTTTAAGGAGTATGCTTTGAGAAGTACTAAGTATTTAGAAAAGTGAAGAAGTAAAGTAAGAAAAGAAAATCTAATGATAAGTTTTCGTAGCAAGCACTAAAATATGAGTTAGAATATCAAAAATGTTAGTAATAATAAAATAATTACGAATCTGTATTCGGTTTGTCAAGATATGCTTGTAGATGAAAGTTAGCTATAGAAAAGTGAAGAAGTAAAATAAGAAAAGAAGATAGAATTTCAGTTTTAAGGAGTATGCTTTGAGAAGTACTACGTATTTAGAAAAGTGAAGAAGTAAAATAAGAAAAGAAGATAGAATTTCAGTTTTAAGGAGTATGCTTTGAGAAGTACTAAGTATTTAGAAAAGTGAAGAAGTAAAGTAAGAAAAGAAAATAGAATTTCAGTTTTAAGGAGTATGCTTTGAGAAGTAATAAGTATTTAGAAAAGTGAAGAAGTAAAGTAAGAAAAGAAAATAGAATTTCAGTTTTAAGGAGTATGCTTTGAGAAGTACTAAGTATTTAGAAAAGTGAAGAAGTAAAATAAGAAAAGAAGATAGAATTTCAGTTTTAAGGAGTATGCTTTGAGAAGTACTACGTATTTAGAAAAGTGAAGAAGTAAAATAAGAAAAGAAGATAGAATTTCAGTTTTAAGGAGTATGCTTTGAGAAGTACTACGTATTTAGAAAAGTGAAGAAGTAAAATAAGAAAAGAAGATAGAATTTCAGTTTTAAGGAGTATGCTTTGAGAAGTACTACGTATTTAGAAAAGTGAAGAAGTAAAATAAGAAAAGAAGATAGAATTTCAGTTTTAAGGAGTATGCTTTGAGAAGTACTAAGTATTTAGAAAAGTGAAGAAGTAAAGTAAGAAAAGAAAATCTAATGATAAGTTTTCGTAGCAAGCACTAAAATATGAGTTAGAATATCAAAAATGTTAGTAATAATAAAATAATTACGAATCTGTATTCGGTTTGTCAAGATATGCTTGTAGATGAAAGTTAGCTATAGAAAAGTGAAGAAGTAAAATAAGAAAAGAAGATAGAATTTCAGTTTTAAGGAGTATGCTTTGAGAAGTACTACGTATTTAGAAAAGTGAAGAAGTAAAATAAGAAAAGAAGATAGAATTTCAGTTTTAAGGAGTATGCTTTGAGAAGTAATAAGTATTTAGAAAAGTGAAGAAGTAAAGTAAGAAAAGAAAATCTAATGATAAGTTTTCGTAGCAAGCACTAAAATATGAGTTAGAATATCAAAAATGTTAGTAATAATAAAATAATTACGAATCTGTATTCGGTTTGTCAAGATATGCTTGTAGATGAAAGTTAGCTATAGAAAAGTGAAGAAGTAAAATAAGAAAAGAAGATAGAATTTCAGTTTTAAGGAGTATGCTTTGAGAAGTACTACGTATTTAGAAAAGTGAAGAAGTAAAATAAGAAAAGAAGATAGAATTTCAGTTTTAAGGAGTATGCTTTGAGAAGTAATAAGTATTTAGAAAAGTGAAGAAGTAAAGTAAGAAAAGAAAATAGAATTTCAGTTTTAAGGAGTATGCTTTGAGAAGTACTAAGTATTTAGAAAAGTGAAGAAGTAAAATAAGAAAAGAAGATAGAATTTCTGTTTTAAGGAGTATGCTTTGAGAAGTACTACGTATTTAGAAAAGTGAAGAAGTAAAATAAGAAAAGAAGATAGAATTTCAGTTTTAAGGAGTATGCTTTGAGAAGTACTACGTATTTAGAAAAGTGAAGAAGTAAAATAAGAAAAGAAGATAGAATTTCAGTTTTAAGGAGTATGCTTTGAGAAGTACTAAGTATTTAGAAAAGTGAAGAAGTAAAATAAGAAAAGAAGATAGAATTTCTGTTTTAAGGAGTATGCTTTGAGAAGTACTACGTATTTAGAAAAGTGAAGAAGTAAAATAAGAAAAGAAGATAGAATTTCAGTTTTAAGGAGTATGCTTTGAGAAGTACTACGTATTTAGAAAAGTGAAGAAGTAAAATAAGAAAAGAAGATAGAATTTCAGTTTTAAGGAGTATGCTTTGAGAAGTACTACGTATTTAGAAAAGTGAAGAAGTAAAATAAGAAAAGAAGATAGAATTTCAGTTTTAAGGAGTATGCTTTGAGAAGTACTAAGTATTTAGAAAAGTGAAGAAGTAAAGTAAGAAAAGAAAATCTAATGATAAGTTTTCGTAGCAAGCACTAAAATATGAGTTAGAATATCAAAAATGTTAGTAATAATAAAATAATTACGAATCTGTATTCGGTTTGTCAAGATATGCTTGTAGATGAAAGTTAGCTATAGAAAAGTGAAGAAGTAAAATAAGAAAAGAAGATAGAATTTCAGTTTTAAGGAGTATGCTTTGAGAAGTACTACGTATTTAGAAAAGTGAAGAAGTAAAATAAGAAAAGAAGATAGAATTTCAGTTTTAAGGAGTATGCTTTGAGAAGTAATAAGTATTTAGAAAAGTGAAGAAGTAAAGTAAGAAAAGAAAATAGAATTTCAGTTTTAAGGAGTATGCTTTGAGAAGTACTAAGTATTTAGAAAAGTGAAGAAGTAAAATAAGAAAAGAAGATAGAATTTCTGTTTTAAGGAGTATGCTTTGAGAAGTACTACGTATTTAGAAAAGTGAAGAAGTAAAATAAGAAAAGAAGATAGAATTTCAGTTTTAAGGAGTATGCTTTGAGAAGTACTACGTATTTAGAAAAGTGAAGAAGTAAAATAAGAAAAGAAGATAGAATTTCAGTTTTAAGGAGTATGCTTTGAGAAGTACTAAGTATTTAGAAAAGTGAAGAAGTAAAGTAAGAAAAGAAAATCTAATGATAAGTTTTCGTAGCAAGCACTAAAATATGAGTTAGAATATCAAAAATGTTAGTAATAATAAAATAATTACGAATCTGTATTCGGTTTGTCAAGATATGCTTGTAGATGAAAGTTAGCTATAGAAAAGTGAAGAAGTAAAATAAGAAAAGAAGATAGAATTTCAGTTTTAAGGAGTATGCTTTGAGAAGTACTACGTATTTAGAAAAGTGAAGAAGTAAAATAAGAAAAGAAGATAGAATTTCAGTTTTAAGGAGTATGCTTTGAGAAGTAATAAGTATTTAGAAAAGTGAAGAAGTAAAGTAAGAAAAGAAAATAGAATTTCAGTTTTAAGGAGTATGCTTTGAGAAGTACTAAGTATTTAGAAAAGTGAAGAAGTAAAATAAGAAAAGAAGATAGAATTTCAGTTTTAAGGAGTATGCTTTGAGAAGTACTACGTATTTAGAAAAGTGAAGAAGTAAAATAAGAAAAGAAGATAGAATTTCAGTTTTAAGGAGTATGCTTTGAGAAGTACTACGTATTTAGAAAAGTGAAGAAGTAAAATAAGAAAAGAAGATAGAATTTCAGTTTTAAGGAGTATGCTTTGAGAAGTACTACGTATTTAGAAAAGTGAAGAAGTAAAATAAGAAAAGAAGATAGAATTTCAGTTTTAAGGAGTATGCTTTGAGAAGTACTACGTATTTAGAAAAGTGAAGAAGTAAAATAAGAAAAGAAGATAGAATTTCAGTTTTAAGGAGTATGCTTTGAGAAGTACTACGTATTTAGAAAAGTGAAGAAGTAAAATAAGAAAAGAAGATAGAATTTCAGTTTTAAGGAGTATGCTTTGAGAAGTAATAAGTATTTAGAAAAGTGAAGAAGTAAAGTAAGAAAAGAAAATAGAATTTCAGTTTTAAGGAGTATGCTTTGAGAAGTACTAAGTATTTAGAAAAGTGAAGAAGTAAAATAAGAAAAGAAGATAGAATTTCAGTTTTAAGGAGTATGCTTTGAGAAGTACTACGTATTTAGAAAAGTGAAGAAGTAAAATAAGAAAAGAAGATAGAATTTCAGTTTTAAGGAGTATGCTTTGAGAAGTACTACGTATTTAGAAAAGTGAAGAAGTAAAATAAGAAAAGAAGATAGAATTTCAGTTTTAAGGAGTATGCTTTGAGAAGTACTACGTATTTAGAAAAGTGAAGAAGTAAAATAAGAAAAGAAGATAGAATTTCAGTTTTAAGGAGTATGCTTTGAGAAGTACTACGTATTTAGAAAAGTGAAGAAGTAAAATAAGAAAAGAAGATAGAATTTCAGTTTTAAGGAGTATGCTTTGAGAAGTACTACGTATTTAGAAAAGTGAAGAAGTAAAATAAGAAAAGAAGATAGAATTTCAGTTTTAAGGAGTATGCTTTGAGAAGTAATAAGTATTTAGAAAAGTGAAGAAGTAAAGTAAGAAAAGAAAATCTAATGATAAGTTTTCGTAGCAAGCACTAAAATATGAGTTAGAATATCAAAAATGTTAGTAATAATAAAATAATTACGAATCTGTATTCGGTTTGTCAAGATATGCTTGTAGATGAAAGTTAGCTATAGAAAAGTGAAGAAGTAAAATAAGAAAAGAAGATAGAATTTCAGTTTTAAGGAGTATGCTTTGAGAAGTACTACGTATTTAGAAAAGTGAAGAAGTAAAATAAGAAAAGAAGATAGAATTTCAGTTTTAAGGAGTATGCTTTGAGAAGTAATAAGTATTTAGAAAAGTGAAGAAGTAAAGTAAGAAAAGAAAATCTAATGATAAGTTTTCGTAGCAAGCACTAAAATATGAGTTAGAATATCAAAAATGTTAGTAATAATAAAATAATTACGAATCTGTATTCGGTTTGTCAAGATATGCTTGTAGATGAAAGTTAGCTATAGAAAAGTGAAGAAGTAAAATAAGAAAAGAAGATAGAATTTCAGTTTTAAGGAGTATGCTTTGAGAAGTACTACGTATTTAGAAAAGTGAAGAAGTAAAATAAGAAAAGAAGATAGAATTTCAGTTTTAAGGAGTATGCTTTGAGAAGTAATAAGTATTTAGAAAAGTGAAGAAGTAAAGTAAGAAAAGAAAATAGAATTTCAGTTTTAAGGAGTATGCTTTGAGAAGTAATAAGTATTTAGAAAAGTGAAGAAGTAAAGTAAGAAAAGAAAATAGAATTTCAGTTTTAAGGAGTATGCTTTGAGAAGTACTAAGTATTTAGAAAAGTGAAGAAGTAAAATAAGAAAAGAAGATAGAATTTCAGTTTTAAGGAGTATGCTTTGAGAAGTACTACGTATTTAGAAAAGTGAAGAAGTAAAATAAGAAAAGAAGATAGAATTTCAGTTTTAAGGAGTATGCTTTGAGAAGTACTACGTATTTAGAAAAGTGAAGAAGTAAAATAAGAAAAGAAGATAGAATTTCAGTTTTAAGGAGTATGCTTTGAGAAGTACTACGTATTTAGAAAAGTGAAGAAGTAAAATAAGAAAAGAAGATAGAATTTCAGTTTTAAGGAGTATGCTTTGAGAAGTACTAAGTATTTAGAAAAGTGAAGAAGTAAAGTAAGAAAAGAAAATCTAATGATAAGTTTTCGTAGCAAGCACTAAAATATTAGTTAGAATATCAAAAATGTTAGTAATAATAAAATAATTACGAATCTGTATTCGGTTTGTCAAGATATGCTTGTAGATGAAAGTTAGCTATAGAAAAGTGAAGAAGTAAAATAAGAAAAGAAGATAGAATTTCAGTTTTAAGGAGTATGCTTTGAGAAGTACTACGTATTTAGAAAAGTGAAGAAGTAAAATAAGAAAAGAAGATAGAATTTCAGTTTTAAGGAGTATGCTTTGAGAAGTAATAAGTATTTAGAAAAGTGAAGAAGTAAAGTAAGAAAAGAAAATAGAATTTCAGTTTTAAGGAGTATGCTTTGAGAAGTACTAAGTATTTAGAAAAGTGAAGAAGTAAAATAAGAAAAGAAGATAGAATTTCTGTTTTAAGGAGTATGCTTTGAGAAGTACTACGTATTTAGAAAAGTGAAGAAGTAAAATAAGAAAAGAAGATAGAATTTCAGTTTTAAGGAGTATGCTTTGAGAAGTACTACGTATTTAGAAAAGTGAAGAAGTAAAATAAGAAAAGAAGATAGAATTTCAGTTTTAAGGAGTATGCTTTGAGAAGTACTAAGTATTTAGAAAAGTGAAGAAGTAAAGTAAGAAAAGAAAATCTAATGATAAGTTTTCGTAGCAAGCACTAAAATATGAGTTAGAATATCAAAAATGTTAGTAATAATAAAATAATTACGAATCTGTATTCGGTTTGTCAAGATATGCTTGTAGATGAAAGTTAGACTATAGAAAAGTGAAGAAGTAAAGTAAGAAAAGAAGATAGAATTAAAGTTTTAATAATATACTTTGAGAAGTAATAAGTATTTAGAAAAGTGAAGAAGTAAAGTAAGAAAAGAAAATAGAATTTCAGTTTTAAGGAGTATGCTTTGAGAAGTAATAAGTATTTAGAAAAGTGAAGAAGTAAAGTAAGAAAAGAAAATAGAATTTCAGTTTTAAGGAGTATGCTTTGAGAAGTACTAAGTATTTAGAAAAGTGAAGAAGTAAAATAAGAAAAGAAGATAGAATTTCAGTTTTAAGGAGTATGCTTTGAGAAGTACTACGTATTTAGAAAAGTGAAGAAGTAAAATAAGAAAAGAAGATAGAATTTCAGTTTTAAGGAGTATGCTTTGAGAAGTAATAAGTATTTAGAAAAGTGAAGAAGTAAAGTAAGAAAAGAAAATAGAATTTCAGTTTTAAGGAGTATGCTTTGAGAAGTACTAAGTATTTAGAAAAGTGAAGAAGTAAAATAAGAAAAGAAGATAGAATTTCAGTTTTAAGGAGTATGCTTTGAGAAGTACTACGTATTTAGAAAAGTGAAGAAGTAAAATAAGAAAAGAAGATAGAATTTCAGTTTTAAGGAGTATGCTTTGAGAAGTACTACGTATTTAGAAAAGTGAAGAAGTAAAATAAGAAAAGAAGATAGAATTTCAGTTTTAAGGAGTATGCTTTGAGAAGTACTACGTATTTAGAAAAGTGAAGAAGTAAAATAAGAAAAGAAGATAGAATTTCAGTTTTAAGGAGTATGCTTTGAGAAGTACTACGTATTTAGAAAAGTGAAGAAGTAAAATAAGAAAAGAAGATAGAATTTCAGTTTTAAGGAGTATGCTTTGAGAAGTACTACGTATTTAGAAAAGTGAAGAAGTAAAATAAGAAAAGAAGATAGAATTTCAGTTTTAAGGAGTATGCTTTGAGAAGTAATAAGTATTTAGAAAAGTGAAGAAGTAAAGTAAGAAAAGAAAATCTAATGATAAGTTTTCGTAGCAAGCACTAAAATATGAGTTAGAATATCAAAAATGTTAGTAATAATAAAATAATTACGAATCTGTATTCGGTTTGTCAAGATATGCTTGTAGATGAAAGTTAGCTATAGAAAAGTGAAGAAGTAAAATAAGAAAAGAAGATAGAATTTCAGTTTTAAGGAGTATGCTTTGAGAAGTACTACGTATTTAGAAAAGTGAAGAAGTAAAATAAGAAAAGAAGATAGAATTTCAGTTTTAAGGAGTATGCTTTGAGAAGTAATAAGTATTTAGAAAAGTGAAGAAGTAAAGTAAGAAAAGAAAATCTAATGATAAGTTTTCGTAGCAAGCACTAAAATATGAGTTAGAATATCAAAAATGTTAGTAATAATATGCTTTGAGAAGTAAAGTATTTAGAAAAGTGAAGAAGTAAAGTAAGAAAAGAAAATCTAATGATAAGTTTTCGTAGCAAGCACTAAAATATGAGTTAGAATATCAAAAATGTTAGTAATAATAAAATAATTACGAATCTGTATTCGGTTTGTCAAGATATGCTTGTAGATGAAAGTTAGCTATAGAAAAGTGAAGAAGTAAAATAAGAAAAGAAGATAGAATTTCAGTTTTAAGGAGTATGCTTTGAGAAGTACTACGTATTTAGAAAAGTGAAGAAGTAAAATAAGAAAAGAAGATAGAATTTCAGTTTTAAGGAGTATGCTTTGAGAAGTAATAAGTATTTAGAAAAGTGAAGAAGTAAAGTAAGAAAAGAAAATAGAATTTCAGTTTTAAGGAGTATGCTTTGAGAAGTAATAAGTATTTAGAAAAGTGAAGAAGTAAAGTAAGAAAAGAAAATAGAATTTCAGTTTTAAGGAGTATGCTTTGAGAAGTACTAAGTATTTAGAAAAGTGAAGAAGTAAAATAAGAAAAGAAGATAGAATTTCAGTTTTAAGGAGTATGCTTTGAGAAGTACTACGTATTTAGAAAAGTGAAGAAGTAAAATAAGAAAAGAAGATAGAATTTCAGTTTTAAGGAGTATGCTTTGAGAAGTACTACGTATTTAGAAAAGTGAAGAAGTAAAATAAGAAAAGAAGATAGAATTTCAGTTTTAAGGAGTATGCTTTGAGAAGTACTACGTATTTAGAAAAGTGAAGAAGTAAAATAAGAAAAGAAGATAGAATTTCAGTTTTAAGGAGTATGCTTTGAGAAGTACTACGTATTTAGAAAAGTGAAGAAGTAAAATAAGAAAAGAAGATAGAATTTCAGTTTTAAGGAGTATGCTTTGAGAAGTACTAAGTATTTAGAAAAGTGAAGAAGTAAAGTAAGAAAAGAAAATCTAATGATAAGTTTTCGTAGCAAGCACTAAAATATGAGTTAGAATATCAAAAATGTTAGTAATAATAAAATAATTACGAATCTGTATTCGGTTTGTCAAGATATGCTTGTAGATGAAAGTTAGCTATAGAAAAGTGAAGAAGTAAAATAAGAAAAGAAGATAGAATTTCAGTTTTAAGGAGTATGCTTTGAGAAGTACTACGTATTTAGAAAAGTGAAGAAGTAAAATAAGAAAAGAAGATAGAATTTCAGTTTTAAGGAGTATGCTTTGAGAAGTAATAAGTATTTAGAAAAGTGAAGAAGTAAAGTAAGAAAAGAAAATAGAATTTCAGTTTTAAGGAGTATGCTTTGAGAAGTACTAAGTATTTAGAAAAGTGAAGAAGTAAAATAAGAAAAGAAGATAGAATTTCTGTTTTAAGGAGTATGCTTTGAGAAGTACTACGTATTTAGAAAAGTGAAGAAGTAAAATAAGAAAAGAAGATAGAATTTCAGTTTTAAGGAGTATGCTTTGAGAAGTACTACGTATTTAGAAAAGTGAAGAAGTAAAATAAGAAAAGAAGATAGAATTTCAGTTTTAAGGAGTATGCTTTGAGAAGTACTAAGTATTTAGAAAAGTGAAGAAGTAAAGTAAGAAAAGAAAATCTAATGATAAGTTTTCGTAGCAAGCACTAAAATATGAGTTAGAATATCAAAAATGTTAGTAATAATAAAATAATTACGAATCTGTATTCGGTTTGTCAAGATATGCTTGTAGATGAAAGTTAGACTATAGAAAAGTGAAGAAGTAAAGTAAGAAAAGAAGATAGAATTAAAGTTTTAATAATATACTTTGAGAAGTAATAAGTATTTAGAAAAGTGAAGAAGTAAAGTAAGAAAAGAAAATAGAATTTCAGTTTTAAGGAGTATGCTTTGAGAAGTACTAAGTATTTAGAAAAGTGAAGAAGTAAAATAAGAAAAGAAGATAGAATTTCTGTTTTAAGGAGTATGCTTTGAGAAGTACTACGTATTTAGAAAAGTGAAGAAGTAAAATAAGAAAAGAAGATAGAATTTCAGTTTTAAGGAGTATGCTTTGAGAAGTACTACGTATTTAGAAAAGTGAAGAAGTAAAATAAGAAAAGAAGATAGAATTTCAGTTTTAAGGAGTATGCTTTGAGAAGTACTAAGTATTTAGAAAAGTGAAGAAGTAAAGTAAGAAAAGAAAATCTAATGATAAGTTTTCGTAGCAAGCACTAAAATATGAGTTAGAATATCAAAAATGTTAGTAATAATAAAATAATTACGAATCTGTATTCGGTTTGTCAAGATATGCTTGTAGATGAAAGTTAGCTATAGAAAAGTGAAGAAGTAAAATAAGAAAAGAAGATAGAATTTCAGTTTTAAGGAGTATGCTTTGAGAAGTACTACGTATTTAGAAAAGTGAAGAAGTAAAATAAGAAAAGAAGATAGAATTTCAGTTTTAAGGAGTATGCTTTGAGAAGTAATAAGTATTTAGAAAAGTGAAGAAGTAAAGTAAGAAAAGAAAATCTAATGATAAGTTTTCGTAGCAAGCACTAAAATATGAGTTAGAATATCAAAAATGTTAGTAATAATAAAATAATTACGAATCTGTATTCGGTTTGTCAAGATATGCTTGTAGATGAAAGTTAGCTATAGAAAAGTGAAGAAGTAAAATAAGAAAAGAAGATAGAATTTCAGTTTTAAGGAGTATGCTTTGAGAAGTAATAAGTATTTAGAAAAGTGAAGAAGTAAAGTAAGAAAAGAAGATAGAATTTCAGTTTTAAGGAGTATGCTTTGAGAAGTAATAAGTATTTAGAAAAGTGAAGAAGTAAAGTAAGAAAAGAAAATAGAATTTCAGTTTTAAGGAGTATGCTTTGAGAAGTACTAAGTATTTAGAAAAGTGAAGAAGTAAAATAAGAAAAGAAGATAGAATTTCAGTTTTAAGGAGTATGCTTTGAGAAGTACTACGTATTTAGAAAAGTGAAGAAGTAAAATAAGAAAAGAAGATAGAATTTCAGTTTTAAGGAGTATGCTTTGAGAAGTAATAAGTATTTAGAAAAGTGAAGAAGTAAAGTAAGAAAAGAAGATAGAATTTCAGTTTTAAGGAGTATGCTTTGAGAAGTAATAAGTATTTAGAAAAGTGAAGAAGTAAAGTAAGAAAAGAAAATAGAATTTCAGTTTTAAGGAGTATGCTTTGAGAAGTACTAAGTATTTAGAAAAGTGAAGAAGTAAAATAAGAAAAGAAGATAGAATTTCAGTTTTAAGGAGTATGCTTTGAGAAGTACTACGTATTTAGAAAAGTGAAGAAGTAAAATAAGAAAAGAAGATAGAATTTCAGTTTTAAGGAGTATGCTTTGAGAAGTACTACGTATTTAGAAAAGTGAAGAAGTAAAATAAGAAAAGAAGATAGAATTTCAGTTTTAAGGAGTATGCTTTGAGAAGTACTACGTATTTAGAAAAGTGAAGAAGTAAAATAAGAAAAGAAGATAGAATTTCAGTTTTAAGGAGTATGCTTTGAGAAGTACTACGTATTTAGAAAAGTGAAGAAGTAAAATAAGAAAAGAAGATAGAATTTCAGTTTTAAGGAGTATGCTTTGAGAAGTACTACGTATTTAGAAAAGTGAAGAAGTAAAATAAGAAAAGAAGATAGAATTTCAGTTTTAAGGAGTATGCTTTGAGAAGTAATAAGTATTTAGAAAAGTGAAGAAGTAAAGTAAGAAAAGAAAATCTAATGATAAGTTTTCGTAGCAAGCACTAAAATATGAGTTAGAATATCAAAAATGTTAGTAATAATAAAATAATTACGAATCTGTATTCGGTTTGTCAAGATATGCTTGTAGATGAAAGTTAGCTATAGAAAAGTGAAGAAGTAAAATAAGAAAAGAAGATAGAATTTCAGTTTTAAGGAGTATGCTTTGAGAAGTACTACGTATTTAGAAAAGTGAAGAAGTAAAATAAGAAAAGAAGATAGAATTTCAGTTTTAAGGAGTATGCTTTGAGAAGTAATAAGTATTTAGAAAAGTGAAGAAGTAAAGTAAGAAAAGAAGATAGAATTTCAGTTTTAAGGAGTATGCTTTGAGAAGTAATAAGTATTTAGAAAAGTGAAGAAGTAAAGTAAGAAAAGAAAATCTAATGATAAGTTTTCGTAGCAAGCACTAAAATATGAGTTAGAATATCAAAAATGTTAGTAATAATAAAATAATTACGAATCTGTATTCGGTTTGTCAAGATATGCTTGTAGATGAAAGTTAGCTATAGAAAAGTGAAGAAGTAAAATAAGAAAAGAAGATAGAATTTCAGTTTTAAGGAGTATGCTTTGAGAAGTACTACGTATTTAGAAAAGTGAAGAAGTAAAATAAGAAAAGAAGATAGAATTTCAGTTTTAAGGAGTATGCTTTGAGAAGTAATAAGTATTTAGAAAAGTGAAGAAGTAAAGTAAGAAAAGAAAATAGAATTTCAGTTTTAAGGAGTATGCTTTGAGAAGTAATAAGTATTTAGAAAAGTGAAGAAGTAAAGTAAGAAAAGAAAATAGAATTTCAGTTTTAAGGAGTATGCTTTGAGAAGTACTACGTATTTAGAAAAGTGAAGAAGTAAAATAAGAAAAGAAGATAGAATTTCAGTTTTAAGGAGTATGCTTTGAGAAGTAATAAGTATTTAGAAAAGTGAAGAAGTAAAGTAAGAAAAGAAGATAGAATTTCAGTTTTAAGGAGTATGCTTTGAGAAGTAATAAGTATTTAGAAAAGTGAAGAAGTAAAGTAAGAAAAGAAAATCTAATGATAAGTTTTCGTAGCAAGCACTAAAATATGAGTTAGAATATCAAAAATGTTAGTAATAATAAAATAATTACGAATCTGTATTCGGTTTGTCAAGATATGCTTGTAGATGAAAGTTAGCTATAGAAAAGTGAAGAAGTAAAATAAGAAAAGAAGATAGAATTTCAGTTTTAAGGAGTATGCTTTGAGAAGTACTACGTATTTAGAAAAGTGAAGAAGTAAAATAAGAAAAGAAGATAGAATTTCAGTTTTAAGGAGTATGCTTTGAGAAGTAATAAGTATTTAGAAAAGTGAAGAAGTAAAGTAAGAAAAGAAAATAGAATTTCAGTTTTAAGGAGTATGCTTTGAGAAGTAATAAGTATTTAGAAAAGTGAAGAAGTAAAGTAAGAAAAGAAAATAGAATTTCAGTTTTAAGGAGTATGCTTTGAGAAGTACTAAGTATTTAGAAAAGTGAAGAAGTAAAATAAGAAAAGAAGATAGAATTTCAGTTTTAAGGAGTATGCTTTGAGAAGTACTACGTATTTAGAAAAGTGAAGAAGTAAAATAAGAAAAGAAGATAGAATTTCAGTTTTAAGGAGTATGCTTTGAGAAGTACTACGTATTTAGAAAAGTGAAGAAGTAAAATAAGAAAAGAAGATAGAATTTCAGTTTTAAGGAGTATGCTTTGAGAAGTACTACGTATTTAGAAAAGTGAAGAAGTAAAATAAGAAAAGAAGATAGAATTTCAGTTTTAAGGAGTATGCTTTGAGAAGTACTAAGTATTTAGAAAAGTGAAGAAGTAAAGTAAGAAAAGAAAATCTAATGATAAGTTTTCGTAGCAAGCACTAAAATATGAGTTAGAATATCAAAAATGTTAGTAATAATAAAATAATTACGAATCTGTATTCGGTTTGTCAAGATATGCTTGTAGATGAAAGTTAGCTATAGAAAAGTGAAGAAGTAAAATAAGAAAAGAAGATAGAATTTCAGTTTTAAGGAGTATGCTTTGAGAAGTACTACGTATTTAGAAAAGTGAAGAAGTAAAATAAGAAAAGAAGATAGAATTTCAGTTTTAAGGAGTATGCTTTGAGAAGTAATAAGTATTTAGAAAAGTGAAGAAGTAAAGTAAGAAAAGAAAATAGAATTTCAGTTTTAAGGAGTATGCTTTGAGAAGTACTAAGTATTTAGAAAAGTGAAGAAGTAAAATAAGAAAAGAAGATAGAATTTCAGTTTTAAGGAGTATGCTTTGAGAAGTACTACGTATTTAGAAAAGTGAAGAAGTAAAATAAGAAAAGAAGATAGAATTTCAGTTTTAAGGAGTATGCTTTGAGAAGTACTACGTATTTAGAAAAGTGAAGAAGTAAAATAAGAAAAGAAGATAGAATTTCAGTTTTAAGGAGTATGCTTTGAGAAGTACTACGTATTTAGAAAAGTGAAGAAGTAAAATAAGAAAAGAAGATAGAATTTCAGTTTTAAGGAGTATGCTTTGAGAAGTACTACGTATTTAGAAAAGTGAAGAAGTAAAATAAGAAAAGAAGATAGAATTTCAGTTTTAAGGAGTATGCTTTGAGAAGTACTACGTATTTAGAAAAGTGAAGAAGTAAAATAAGAAAAGAAGATAGAATTTCAGTTTTAAGGAGTATGCTTTGAGAAGTAATAAGTATTTAGAAAAGTGAAGAAGTAAAGTAAGAAAAGAAAATCTAATGATAAGTTTTCGTAGCAAGCACTAAAATATGAGTTAGAATATCAAAAATGTTAGTAATAATAAAATAATTACGAATCTGTATTCGGTTTGTCAAGATATGCTTGTAGATGAAAGTTAGCTATAGAAAAGTGAAGAAGTAAAATAAGAAAAGAAGATAGAATTTCAGTTTTAAGGAGTATGCTTTGAGAAGTACTACGTATTTAGAAAAGTGAAGAAGTAAAATAAGAAAAGAAGATAGAATTTCAGTTTTAAGGAGTATGCTTTGAGAAGTAATAAGTATTTAGAAAAGTGAAGAAGTAAAGTAAGAAAAGAAGATAGAATTTCAGTTTTAAGGAGTATGCTTTGAGAAGTAATAAGTATTTAGAAAAGTGAAGAAGTAAAGTAAGAAAAGAAGATTGAGTTTCAGTTTTAAGGAGTATGCTTTGAGAAGTAATAAGTATTTAGAAAAGTGAAGAAGTAAAGTAAGAAAAGAAGGTTGAGTTTCAGTTTTAAGGAGTATGCTTTGAGAAGTAATAAGTATTTAGAAAAGTGAAGAAGTAAAGTAAGAAAAGAAGGTTGAGTTTCAGTTTTAAGGAGTATGCTTTGAGAAGTAATAAGTATTTAGAAAAGTGAAGAAGTAAAGTAAGAAAAGAAGATAGAATTTCAGTTTTAAGGAGTATGCTTTGAGAAGTAATAAGTATTTAGAAAAGTGAAGAAGTAAAGTAAGTAAAGAATATCTAATGATAAGTTTTAGTAGCAAGCACTAAAATATAAGTTAGAATATCCAAAATGTTAGTAATAATGTCACAATTACGAATCTGTATTCGGTTTGTCAAGATATGCTTGTAGATGAAAGTTAGCCTATTGAAAAGTGAAGAAGTAAAGTAAGAAAAGAATATCTAATGATAAGTTTTAGTAGCAAGCACTAAAATATAAGTTAGAATATCCAAAATGTTAGTAATAATGTCACAATTACGAATCTGTATTCGGTTTGTCAAGATATGCTTGTAGATGAAAGTTAGCCTATTGAAAAGTGAAGAAGTAAAGTAAGAAAAGAAGATTGAATTTCAGTTTTAAAGAGTATGCTTAGAGATAAAATAAGTATTTTGAAAAGTGAAGAAGTAAAGTAAGAAAAGAAGATTGAGTTTCAGTTTTAAGGAGTATGCTTTGAGAAGTAATAAGTATTTAGAAAAGTGAAGAAGTAAAGTAAGTAAAGAATATCTAATGATAAGTTTTCGTAGCAAGCATTAAAATATAAGTTAGAATATCCAAAATGTTAGTAATAATGTCACAATTACGAATCTGTATTCGGTTTGTCAAGATATGCTTGTAGATGAAAGTTAGCCTATTGAAAAGTGAAGAAGTAAAGTAAGAAAAGAAGATTGAATTTCAGTTTTAAAGAGTATGCTTAGAGATAAAATAAGTATTTTGAAAAGTGAAGAAGTAAAGTAAGAAAAGAAGATTGAGTTTCAGTTTTAAGGAGTATGCTTTGAGAAGTAATAAGTATTTAGAAAAGTGAAGAAGTAAAGTAAGAAAAGAAGGTTGAGTTTCAGTTTTAAGGAGTATGCTTTGAGAAGTAATAAGTATTTAGAAAAGTGAAGAAGTAAAGTAAGAAAAGAAGGTTGAGTTTCAGTTTTAAGGAGTATGCTTTGAGAAGTAATAAGTATTTAGAAAAGTGAAGAAGTAAAGTAAGAAAAGAAGATAGAATTTCAGTTTTAAGGAGTATGCTTTGAGAAGTAATAAGTATTTAGAAAAGTGAAGAAGTAAAGTAAGTAAAGAATATCTAATGATAAGTTTTAGTAGCAAGCACTAAAATATAAGTTAGAATATCCAAAATGTTAGTAATAATGTCACAATTACGAATCTGTATTCGGTTTGTCAAGATATGCTTGTAGATGAAAGTTAGCCTATTGAAAAGTGAAGAAGTAAAGTAAGAAAAGAATATCTAATGATAAGTTTTAGTAGCAAGCACTAAAATATAAGTTAGAATATCCAAAATGTTAGTAATAATGTCACAATTACGAATCTGTATTCGGTTTGTCAAGATATGCTTGTAGATGAAAGTTAGCCTATTGAAAAGTGAAGAAGTAAAGTAAGAAAAGAATATCTAATGATAAGTTTTAGTAGCAAGCACTAAAATATAAGTTAGAATATCCAAAATGTTAGTAATAATGTCACAATTACGAATCTGTATTCGGTTTGTCAAGATATGCTTGTAGATGAAAGTTAGCCTATTGAAAAGTGAAGAAGTAAAGTAAGAAAAGAATATCTAATGATAAGTTTTAGTAGCAAGCACTAAAATATAAGTTAGAATATCCAAAATGTTAGTAATAATGTCACAATTACGAATCTGTATTCGGTTTGTCAAGATATGCTTGTAGATGAAAGTTAGCCTATTGAAAAGTGAAGAAGTAAAGTAAGAAAAGAATATCTAATGATAAGTTTTAGTAGCAAGCACTAAAATATAAGTTAGAATATCCAAAATGTTAGTAATAATGTCACAATTACGAATCTGTATTCGGTTTGTCAAGATATGCTTGTAGATGAAAGTTAGCCTATTGAAAAGTGAAGAAGTAAAGTAAGAAAAGAATATCTAATGATAAGTTTTAGTAGCAAGCACTAAAATATAAGTTAGAATATCCAAAATGTTAGTAATAATGTCACAATTACGAATCTGTATTCGGTTTGTCAAGATATGCTTGTAGATGAAAGTTAGCCTATTGAAAAGTGAAGAAGTAAAGTAAGAAAAGAATATCTAATGATAAGTTTTAGTAGCAAGCACTAAAATATAAGTTAGAATATCCAAAATGTTAGTAATAATGTAATAATTACGAATCTGTATTCGGTTTGTCAAGATATGCTTGTAGATGAAAGTTAGCCTATTGAAAAGTGAAGAAGTAAAGTAAGAAAAGAAGATTGAATTTCAGTTTTAAAGAGTATGCTTAGAGATAAAATAAGTATTTTGAAAAGTGAAGAAGTAAAGTAAGAAAAGAAGATTGAGTTTCAGTTTTAAGGAGTATGCTTTGAGAAGTAATAAGTATTTAGAAAAGTGAAGAAGTAAAGTAAGAAAAGAAGGTTGAGTTTCAGTTTTAAGGAGTATGCTTTGAGAAGTAATAAGTATTTAGAAAAGTGAAGAAGTAAAGTAAGTAAAGAATATCTAATGATAAGTTTTAGTAGCAAGCACTAAAATATAAGTTAGAATATCCAAAATGTTAGTAATAATGTCACAATTACGAATCTGTATTCGGTTTGTCAAGATATGCTTGTAGATGAAAGTTAGCCTATTGAAAAGTGAAGAAGTAAAGTAAGAAAAGAAGATTGAATTTCAGTTTTAAAGAGTATGCTTAGAGATAAAATAAGTATTTTGAAAAGTGAAGAAGTAAAGTAAGAAAAGAAGATTGAGTTTCAGTTTTAAGGAGTATGCTTTGAGAAGTAATAAGTATTTAGAAAAGTGAAGAAGTAAAGTAAGAAAAGAAGGTTGAGTTTCAGTTTTAAGGAGTATGCTTTGAGAAGTAATAAGTATTTAGAAAAGTGAAGAAGTAAAGTAAGAAAAGAAGGTTGAGTTTCAGTTTTAAGGAGTATGCTTTGAGAAGTAATAAGTATTTAGAAAAGTGAAGAAGTAAAGTAAGAAAAGAAGATAGAATTTCAGTTTTAAGGAGTATGCTTTGAGAAGTAATAAGTATTTAGAAAAGTGAAGAAGTAAAGTAAGTAAAGAATATCTAATGATAAGTTTTAGTAGCAAGCACTAAAATATAAGTTAGAATATCCAAAATGTTAGTAATAATGTCACAATTACGAATCTGTATTCGGTTTGTCAAGATATGCTTGTAGATGAAAGTTAGCCTATTGAAAAGTGAAGAAGTAAAGTAAGAAAAGAATATCTAATGATAAGTTTTAGTAGCAAGCACTAAAATATAAGTTAGAATATCCAAAATGTTAGTAATAATGTCACAATTACGAATCTGTATTCGGTTTGTCAAGATATGCTTGTAGATGAAAGTTAGCCTATTGAAAAGTGAAGAAGTAAAGTAAGAAAAGAATATCTAATGATAAGTTTTAGTAGCAAGCACTAAAATATAAGTTAGAATATCCAAAATGTTAGTAATAATGTAATAATTACGAATCTGTATTCGGTTTGTCAAGATATGCTTGTAGATGAAAGTTAGCCTATTGAAAAGTGAAGAAGTAAAGTAAGAAAAGAATATCTAATGATAAGTTTTAGTAGCAAGCACTAAAATATAAGTTAGAATATCCAAAATGTTAGTAATAATGTCACAATTACGAATCTGTATTCGGTTTGTCAAGATATGCTTGTAGATGAAAGTTAGCCTATTGAAAAGTGAAGAAGTAAAGTAAGAAAAGAATATCTAATGATAAGTTTTAGTAGCAAGCACTAAAATATAAGTTAGAATATCCAAAATGTTAGTAATAATGTAATAATTACGAATCTGTATTCGGTTTGTCAAGATATGCTTGTAGATGAAAGTTAGCCTATTGAAAAGTGAAGAAGTAAAGTAAGAAAAGAAGATTGAATTTCAGTTTTAAAGAGTATGCTTAGAGATAAAATAAGTATTTTGAAAAGTGAAGAAGTAAAGTAAGAAAAGAAGATTGAGTTTCAGTTTTAAGGAGTATGCTTTGAGAAGTAATAAGTATTTAGAAAAGTGAAGAAGTAAAGTAAGAAAAGAAGGTTGAGTTTCAGTTTTAAGGAGTATGCTTTGAGAAGTAATAAGTATTTAGAAAAGTGAAGAAGTAAAGTAAGTAAAGAATATCTAATGATAAGTTTTAGTAGCAAGCACTAAAATATAAGTTAGAATATCCAAAATGTTAGTAATAATGTCACAATTACGAATCTGTATTCGGTTTGTCAAGATATGCTTGTAGATGAAAGTTAGCCTATTGAAAAGTGAAGAAGTAAAGTAAGAAAAGAAGATTGAATTTCAGTTTTAAAGAGTATGCTTAGAGATAAAATAAGTATTTTGAAAAGTGAAGAAGTAAAGTAAGAAAAGAAGATTGAGTTTCAGTTTTAAGGAGTATGCTTTGAGAAGTAATAAGTATTTAGAAAAGTGAAGAAGTAAAGTAAGAAAAGAAGGTTGAGTTTCAGTTTTAAGGAGTATGCTTTGAGAAGTAATAAGTATTTAGAAAAGTGAAGAAGTAAAGTAAGAAAAGAAGGTTGAGTTTCAGTTTTAAGGAGTATGCTTTGAGAAGTAATAAGTATTTAGAAAAGTGAAGAAGTAAAGTAAGAAAAGAAGATAGAATTTCAGTTTTAAGGAGTATGCTTTGAGAAGTAATAAGTATTTAGAAAAGTGAAGAAGTAAAGTAAGTAAAGAATATCTAATGATAAGTTTTAGTAGCAAGCACTAAAATATAAGTTAGAATATCCAAAATGTTAGTAATAATGTCACAATTACGAATCTGTATTCGGTTTGTCAAGATATGCTTGTAGATGAAAGTTAGCCTATTGAAAAGTGAAGAAGTAAAGTAAGAAAAGAATATCTAATGATAAGTTTTAGTAGCAAGCACTAAAATATAAGTTAGAATATCCAAAATGTTAGTAATAATGTCACAATTACGAATCTGTATTCGGTTTGTCAAGATATGCTTGTAGATGAAAGTTAGCCTATTGAAAAGTGAAGAAGTAAAGTAAGAAAAGAATATCTAATGATAAGTTTTAGTAGCAAGCACTAAAATATAAGTTAGAATATCCAAAATGTTAGTAATAATGTAATAATTACGAATCTGTATTCGGTTTGTCAAGATATGCTTGTAGATGAAAGTTAGCCTATTGAAAAGTGAAGAAGTAAAGTAAGAAAAGAAGATTGAATTTCAGTTTTAAAGAGTATGCTTAGAGATAAAATAAGTATTTTGAAAAGTGAAGAAGTAAAGTAAGAAAAGAAGATTGAGTTTCAGTTTTAAGGAGTATGCTTTGAGAAGTAATAAGTATTTAGAAAAGTGAAGAAGTAAAGTAAGAAAAGAAGGTTGAGTTTCAGTTTTAAGGAGTATGCTTTGAGAAGTAATAAGTATTTAGAAAAGTGAAGAAGTAAAGTAAGTAAAGAATATCTAATGATAAGTTTTAGTAGCAAGCACTAAAATATAAGTTAGAATATCCAAAATGTTAGTAATAATGTCACAATTACGAATCTGTATTCGGTTTGTCAAGATATGCTTGTAGATGAAAGTTAGCCTATTGAAAAGTGAAGAAGTAAAGTAAGAAAAGAAGATTGAATTTCAGTTTTAAAGAGTATGCTTAGAGATAAAATAAGTATTTTGAAAAGTGAAGAAGTAAAGTAAGAAAAGAAGATTGAGTTTCAGTTTTAAGGAGTATGCTTTGAGAAGTAAT
>CAMPDV010006324.1:0-19094 GCA_946699065.1 Loxodes magnus | reverse complement strand
CATGCTTTTTCACTTTTCAAAATACTTATTACTTCTCAAAGCATACTCCTTAAAACTGAAATTCTATCTTCTTTTCTTACTTTACTTCTTCACTTTTCTAATGCTAACTTTCATCTACAAGCATATCTTGACAAAACGAATACAGATTCGTAATTATTATAATATTACTAACATTTTGGATATTCTAACTTATATTTTAGTGCTTGCTACGAAAACTTATCATTAGATATTCTTTTCTTACTTTACTTCTTCACTTTTCAAAATACTTATTACTTCTCAAAGCATACTCCTTAAAACTGAAACTCTATCTTCTTTTCTTAACATGCTTTTTCACTTTTCAAAATACTTATTACTTCTCAAAGCATACTCCTTAAAACTGAAATTCAATCTTCTTTTCTTACTTTAATTATTCACTTTTCATAGGCTAACTTTCATCTACAAGCATATCTTGACAAAACGAATACAGATTCGTAATTATTATAATATTACTAACATTTTGGATATTCTAACTTATATTTTAGTGCTTGCTACGAAAACTTATCATTAGATATTCTTTTCTTACTTTACTTCTTCACTTTTCAAAATACTTATTACTTCTCAAAGCATACTCCTTAAAACTGAAACTCTATCTTCTTTTCTTAACATGCTTTTTCACTTTTCAAAATACTTATTACTTCTCAAAGCATACTCCTTAAAACTGAAATTCAATCTTCTTTTCTTACTTTAATTATTCACTTTTCTAATGCTAACTTTCATCTACAAGCATATCTTGACAAAACGAATACAGATTCGTAATTATTATAATATTACTAACATTTTGGATATTCTAACTTATATTTTAGTGCTTGCTACGAAAACTTATCATTAGATATTCTTTTCTTACTTTACTTCTTCACTTTTCAAAATACTTATTACTTCTCAAAGCATACTCCTTAAAACTGAAACTCTATCTTCTTTTCTTAACATGCTTTTTCACTTTTCAAAATACTTATTACTTCTCAAAGCATACTCCTTAAAACTGAAATTCTATCTTCTTTTCTTACTTTACTTCTTCACTTTTCTAATGCTAACTTTCATCTACAAGCATATCTTGACAAAACGAATACAGATTCGTAATTATTATAATATTACTAACATTTTGGATATTCTAACTTATATTTTAGTGCTTGCTACGAAAACTTATCATTAGATATTCTTTTCTTACTTTACTTCTTCACTTTTCAAAATACTTATTACTTCTCAAAGCATACTCCTTAAAACTGAAACTCTATCTTCTTTTCTTAACATGCTTTTTCACTTTTCAAAATACTTATTACTTCTCAAAGCATACTCCTTAAAACTGAAATTCTATCTTCTTTTCTTACTTTACTTCTTCACTTTTCTAATGCTAACTTTCATCTACAAGCATATCTTGACAAAACGAATACAGATTCGTAATTATTATAATATTACTAACATTTTGGATATTCTAACTTATATTTTAGTGCTTGCTACGAAAACTTATCATTAGATATTCTTTTCTTACTTTACTTCTTCACTTTTCAAAATACTTATTACTTCTCAAAGCATACTCCTTAAAACTGAAACTCTATCTTCTTTTCTTAACATGCTTTTTCACTTTTCAAAATACTTATTACTTCTCAAAGCATACTCCTTAAAACTGAAATTCTATCTTCTTTTCTTACTTTACTTCTTCACTTTTCTAATGCTAACTTTCATCTACAAGCATATCTTGACAAAACGAATACAGATTCGTAATTATTATAATATTACTAACATTTTGGATATTCTAACTTATATTTTAGTGCTTGCTACGAAAACTTATCATTAGATATTCTTTTCTTACTTTACTTCTTCACTTTTCAAAATACTTATTACTTCTCAAAGCATACTCCTTAAAACTGAAACTCTATCTTCTTTTCTTAACATGCTTTTTCACTTTTCAAAATACTTATTACTTCTCAAAGCATACTCCTTAAAACTGAAATTCTATCTTCTTTTCTTACTTTACTTCTTCACTTTTCTAATGCTAACTTTCATCTACAAGCATATCTTGACAAAACGAATACAGATTCGTAATTATTATAATATTACTAACATTTTGGATATTCTAACTTATATTTTAGTGCTTGCTACGAAAACTTATCATTAGATATTCTTTTCTTACTTTACTTCTTCACTTTTCAAAATACTTATTACTTCTCAAAGCATACTCCTTAAAACTGAAACTCTATCTTCTTTTCTTAACATGCTTTTTCACTTTTCAAAATACTTATTACTTCTCAAAGCATACTCCTTAAAACTGAAATTCTATCTTCTTTTCTTACTTTACTTCTTCACTTTTCTAATGCTAACTTTCATCTACAAGCATATCTTGACAAAACGAATACAGATTCGTAATTATTATAATATTACTAACATTTTGGATATTCTAACTTATATTTTAGTGCTTGCTACGAAAACTTATCATTAGATATTCTTTTCTTACTTTACTTCTTCACTTTTCAAAATACTTATTACTTCTCAAAGCATACTCCTTAAAACTGAAACTCTATCTTCTTTTCTTAACATGCTTTTTCACTTTTCAAAATACTTATTACTTCTCAAAGCATACTCCTTAAAACTGAAATTCTATCTTCTTTTCTTACTTTACTTCTTCACTTTTCTAATGCTAACTTTCATCTACAAGCATATCTTGACAAAACGAATACAGATTCGTAATTATTATAATATTACTAACATTTTGGATATTCTAACTTATATTTTAGTGCTTGCTACGAAAACTTATCATTAGATATTCTTTTCTTACTTTACTTCTTCACTTTTCAAAATACTTATTACTTCTCAAAGCATACTCCTTAAAACTGAAACTCTATCTTCTTTTCTTAACATGCTTTTTCACTTTTCAAAATACTTATTACTTCTCAAAGCATACTCCTTAAAACTGAAATTCTATCTTCTTTTCTTACTTTACTTCTTCACTTTTCTAATGCTAACTTTCATCTACAAGCATATCTTGACAAAACGAATACAGATTCGTAATTATTATAATATTACTAACATTTTGGATATTCTAACTTATATTTTAGTGCTTGCTACGAAAACTTATCATTAGATATTCTTTTCTTACTTTACTTCTTCACTTTTCAAAATACTTATTACTTCTCAAAGCATACTCCTTAAAACTGAAACTCTATCTTCTTTTCTTAACATGCTTTTTCACTTTTCAAAATACTTATTACTTCTCAAAGCATACTCCTTAAAACTGAAATTCAATCTTCTTTTCTTACTTTAATTATTCACTTTTCATAGGCTAACTTTCATCTACAAGCATATCTTGACAAAACGAATACAGATTCGTAATTATTATAATATTACTAACATTTTGGATATTCTAACTTATATTTTAGTGCTTGCTACGAAAACTTATCATTAGATATTCTTTTCTTACTTTACTTCTTCACTTTTCAAAATACTTATTACTTCTCAAAGCATACTCCTTAAAACTGAAACTCTATCTTCTTTTCTTAACATGCTTTTTCACTTTTCAAAATACTTATTACTTCTCAAAGCATACTCCTTAAAACTGAAATTCAATCTTCTTTTCTTACTTTAATTATTCACTTTTCATAGGCTAACTTTCATCTACAAGCATATCTTGACAAAACGAATACAGATTCGTAATTATTATAATATTACTAACATTTTGGATATTCTAACTTATATTTTAGTGCTTGCTACAAAAACTTATCATTAGATATTCTTTTCTTACTTTACTTCTTCACTTTTCAAAATACTTATTACTTCTCAAAGCATACTCCTTAAAACTGAAATTCTATCTTCTTTTCTTACTTTACTTCTTCACTTTTCTAATGCTAACTTTCATCTACAAGCATATCTTGACAAAACGAATACAGATTCGTAATTATTATAATATTACTAACATTTTGGATATTCTAACTTATATTTTAGTGCTTGCTACAAAAACTTATCATTAGATATTCTTTTCTTACTTTACTTCTTCACTTTTCAAAATACTTATTACTTCTCAAAGCATACTCCTTAAAACTGAAACTCTATCTTCTTTTCTTAACATGCTTTTTCACTTTTCAAAATACTTATTACTTCTCAAAGCATACTCCTTAAAACTGAAATTCTATCTTCTTTTCTTACTTTACTTCTTCACTTTTCTAATGCTAACTTTCATCTACAAGCATATCTTGACAAAACGAATACAGATTCGTAATTATTATAATATTACTAACATTTTGGATATTCTAACTTATATTTTAGTGCTTGCTACGAAAACTTATCATTAGATATTCTTTTCTTACTTTACTTCTTCACTTTTCAAAATACTTATTACTTCTCAAAGCATACTCCTTAAAACTGAAACTCTATCTTCTTTTCTTAACATGCTTTTTCACTTTTCAAAATACTTATTACTTCTCAAAGCATACTCCTTAAAACTGAAATTCAATCTTCTTTTCTTACTTTAATTATTCACTTTTCATAGGCTAACTTTCATCTACAAGCATATCTTGACAAAACGAATACAGATTCGTAATTATTATAATATTACTAACATTTTGGATATTCTAACTTATATTTTAGTGCTTGCTACAAAAACTTATCATTAGATATTCTTTTCTTACTTTACTTCTTCACTTTTCAAAATACTTATTACTTCTCAAAGCATACTCCTTAAAACTGAAACTCTATCTTCTTTTCTTAACATGCTTTTTCACTTTTCAAAATACTTATTACTTCTCAAAGCATACTCCTTAAAACTGAAATTCAATCTTCTTTTCTTACTTTAATTATTCACTTTTCATAGGCTAACTTTCATCTACAAGCATATCTTGACAAAACGAATACAGATTCGTAATTATTATAATATTACTAACATTTTGGATATTCTAACTTATATTTTAGTGCTTGCTACAAAAACTTATCATTAGATATTCTTTTCTTACTTTACTTCTTCACTTTTCAAAATACTTATTACTTCTCAAAGCATACTCCTTAAAACTGAAACTCTATCTTCTTTTCTTAACATGCTTTTTCACTTTTCAAAATACTTATTACTTCTCAAAGCATACTCCTTAAAACTGAAATTCTATCTTCTTTTCTTACTTTAATTATTCACTTTTCATAGGCTAACTTTCATCTACAAGCATATCTTGACAAAACGAATACAGATTCGTAATTATTATAATATTACTAACATTTTGGATATTCTAACTTATATTTTAGTGCTTGCTACAAAAACTTATCATTAGATATTCTTTTCTTACTTTACTTCTTCACTTTTCAAAATACTTATTACTTCTCAAAGCATACTCCTTAAAACTGAAACTCTATCTTCTTTTCTTAACATGCTTTTTCACTTTTCAAAATACTTATTACTTCTCAAAGCATACTCCTTAAAACTGAAATTCTATCTTCTTTTCTTACTTTACTTCTTCACTTTTCTAATGCTAACTTTCATCTACAAGCATATCTTGACAAAACGAATACAGATTCGTAATTATTATAATATTACTAACATTTTGGATATTCTAACTTATATTTTAGTGCTTGCTACAAAAACTTATCATTAGATATTCTTTTCTTACTTTACTTCTTCACTTTTCAAAATACTTATTACTTCTCAAAGCATACTCCTTAAAACTGAAACTCTATCTTCTTTTCTTAACATGCTTTTTCACTTTTCAAAATACTTATTACTTCTCAAAGCATACTCCTTAAAACTGAAATTCTATCTTCTTTTCTTACTTTACTTCTTCACTTTTCTAATGCTAACTTTCATCTACAAGCATATCTTGACAAAACGAATACAGATTCGTAATTATTATAATATTACTAACATTTTGGATATTCTAACTTATATTTTAGTGCTTGCTACAAAAACTTATCATTAGATATTCTTTTCTTACTTTACTTCTTCACTTTTCAAAATACTTATTACTTCTCAAAGCATACTCCTTAAAACTGAAACTCTATCTTCTTTTCTTAACATGCTTTTTCACTTTTCAAAATACTTATTACTTCTCAAAGCATACTCCTTAAAACTGAAATTCTATCTTCTTTTCTTACTTTACTTCTTCACTTTTCTAATGCTAACTTTCATCTACAAGCATATCTTGACAAAACGAATACAGATTCGTAATTATTATAATATTACTAACATTTTGGATATTCTAACTTATATTTTAGTGCTTGCTACGAAAACTTATCATTAGATATTCTTTTCTTACTTTACTTCTTCACTTTTCAAAATACTTATTACTTCTCAAAGCATACTCCTTAAAACTGAAACTCTATCTTCTTTTCTTAACATGCTTTTTCACTTTTCAAAATACTTATTACTTCTCAAAGCATACTCCTTAAAACTGAAATTCTATCTTCTTTTCTTACTTTAATTATTCACTTTTCATAGGCTAACTTTCATCTACAAGCATATCTTGACAAAACGAATACAGATTCGTAATTATTATAATATTACTAACATTTTGGATATTCTAACTTATATTTTAGTGCTTGCTACAAAAACTTATCATTAGATATTCTTTTCTTACTTTACTTCTTCACTTTTCAAAATACTTATTACTTCTCAAAGCATACTCCTTAAAACTGAAACTCTATCTTCTTTTCTTAACATGCTTTTTCACTTTTCAAAATACTTATTACTTCTCAAAGCATACTCCTTAAAACTGAAATTCTATCTTCTTTTCTTACTTTACTTCTTCACTTTTCTAATGCTAACTTTCATCTACAAGCATATCTTGACAAAACGAATACAGATTCGTAATTATTATAATATTACTAACATTTTGGATATTCTAACTTATATTTTAGTGCTTGCTACAAAAACTTATCATTAGATATTCTTTTCTTACTTTACTTCTTCACTTTTCAAAATACTTATTACTTCTCAAAGCATACTCCTTAAAACTGAAACTCTATCTTCTTTTCTTAACATGCTTTTTCACTTTTCAAAATACTTATTACTTCTCAAAGCATACTCCTTAAAACTGAAATTCTATCTTCTTTTCTTACTTTACTTCTTCACTTTTCTAATGCTAACTTTCATCTACAAGCATATCTTGACAAAACGAATACAGATTCGTAATTATTATAATATTACTAACATTTTGGATATTCTAACTTATATTTTAGTGCTTGCTACGAAAACTTATCATTAGATATTCTTTTCTTACTTTACTTCTTCACTTTTCAAAATACTTATTACTTCTCAAAGCATACTCCTTAAAACTGAAACTCTATCTTCTTTTCTTAACATGCTTTTTCACTTTTCAAAATACTTATTACTTCTCAAAGCATACTCCTTAAAACTGAAATTCTATCTTCTTTTCTTACTTTACTTCTTCACTTTTCTAATGCTAACTTTCATCTACAAGCATATCTTGACAAAACGAATACAGATTCGTAATTATTATAATATTACTAACATTTTGGATATTCTAACTTATATTTTAGTGCTTGCTACGAAAACTTATCATTAGATATTCTTTTCTTACTTTACTTCTTCACTTTTCAAAATACTTATTACTTCTCAAAGCATACTCCTTAAAACTGAAACTCTATCTTCTTTTCTTAACATGCTTTTTCACTTTTCAAAATACTTATTACTTCTCAAAGCATACTCCTTAAAACTGAAATTCTATCTTCTTTTCTTACTTTACTTCTTCACTTTTCTAATGCTAACTTTCATCTACAAGCATATCTTGACAAAACGAATACAGATTCGTAATTATTATAATATTACTAACATTTTGGATATTCTAACTTATATTTTAGTGCTTGCTACAAAAACTTATCATTAGATATTCTTTTCTTACTTTACTTCTTCACTTTTCAAAATACTTATTACTTCTCAAAGCATACTCCTTAAAACTGAAACTCTATCTTCTTTTCTTAACATGCTTTTTCACTTTTCAAAATACTTATTACTTCTCAAAGCATACTCCTTAAAACTGAAATTCTATCTTCTTTTCTTACTTTAATTATTCACTTTTCATAGGCTAACTTTCATCTACAAGCATATCTTGACAAAACGAATACAGATTCGTAATTATTATAATATTACTAACATTTTGGATATTCTAACTTATATTTTAGTGCTTGCTACAAAAACTTATCATTAGATATTCTTTTCTTACTTTACTTCTTCACTTTTCAAAATACTTATTACTTCTCAAAGCATACTCCTTAAAACTGAAACTCTATCTTCTTTTCTTAACATGCTTTTTCACTTTTCAAAATACTTATTACTTCTCAAAGCATACTCCTTAAAACTGAAATTCAATCTTCTTTTCTTACTTTAATTATTCACTTTTCATAGGCTAACTTTCATCTACAAGCATATCTTGACAAAACGAATACAGATTCGTAATTATTATAATATTACTAACATTTTGGATATTCTAACTTATATTTTAGTGCTTGCTACAAAAACTTATCATTAGATATTCTTTTCTTACTTTACTTCTTCACTTTTCAAAATACTTATTACTTCTCAAAGCATACTCCTTAAAACTGAAACTCTATCTTCTTTTCTTAACATGCTTTTTCACTTTTCAAAATACTTATTACTTCTCAAAGCATACTCCTTAAAACTGAAATTCAATCTTCTTTTCTTACTTTAATTATTCACTTTTCATAGGCTAACTTTCATCTACAAGCATATCTTGACAAAACGAATACAGATTCGTAATTATTATAATATTACTAACATTTTGGATATTCTAACTTATATTTTAGTGCTTGCTACAAAAACTTATCATTAGATATTCTTTTCTTACTTTACTTCTTCACTTTTCAAAATACTTATTACTTCTCAAAGCATACTCCTTAAAACTGAAACTCTATCTTCTTTTCTTAACATGCTTTTTCACTTTTCAAAATACTTATTACTTCTCAAAGCATACTCCTTAAAACTGAAATTCAATCTTCTTTTCTTACTTTAATTATTCACTTTTCATAGGCTAACTTTCATCTACAAGCATATCTTGACAAAACGAATACAGATTCGTAATTATTATAATATTACTAACATTTTGGATATTCTAACTTATATTTTAGTGCTTGCTACAAAAACTTATCATTAGATATTCTTTTCTTACTTTACTTCTTCACTTTTCAAAATACTTATTACTTCTCAAAGCATACTCCTTAAAACTGAAACTCTATCTTCTTTTCTTAACATGCTTTTTCACTTTTCAAAATACTTATTACTTCTCAAAGCATACTCCTTAAAACTGAAATTCTATCTTCTTTTCTTACTTTACTTCTTCACTTTTCTAATGCTAACTTTCATCTACAAGCATATCTTGACAAAACGAATACAGATTCGTAATTATTATAATATTACTAACATTTTGGATATTCTAACTTATATTTTAGTGCTTGCTACGAAAACTTATCATTAGATATTCTTTTCTTACTTTACTTCTTCACTTTTCAAAATACTTATTACTTCTCAAAGCATACTCCTTAAAACTGAAACTCTATCTTCTTTCTTAACATGCTTTTTCACTTTTCAAAATACTTATTACTTCTCAAAGCATACTCCTTAAAACTGAAATTCAATCTTCTTTTCTTACTTTAATTATTCACTTTTCATAGGCTAACTTTCATCTACAAGCATATCTTGACAAAACGAATACAGATTCGTAATTATTATAATATTACTAACATTTTGGATATTCTAACTTATATTTTAGTGCTTGCTACAAAAACTTATCATTAGATATTCTTTTCTTACTTTACTTCTTCACTTTTCAAAATACTTATTACTTCTCAAAGCATACTCCTTAAAACTGAAACTCTATCTTCTTTTCTTAACATGCTTTTTCACTTTTCAAAATACTTATTACTTCTCAAAGCATACTCCTTAAAACTGAAATTCAATCTTCTTTTCTTACTTTAATTATTCACTTTTCATAGGCTAACTTTCATCTACAAGCATATCTTGACAAAACGAATACAGATTCGTAATTATTATAATATTACTAACATTTTGGATATTCTAACTTATATTTTAGTGCTTGCTACGAAAACTTATCATTAGATATTCTTTTCTTACTTTACTTCTTCACTTTTCAAAATACTTATTACTTCTCAAAGCATACTCCTTAAAACTGAAACTCTATCTTCTTTTCTTAACATGCTTTTTCACTTTTCAAAATACTTATTACTTCTCAAAGCATACTCCTTAAAACTGAAATTCAATCTTCTTTTCTTACTTTAATTATTCACTTTTCTAATGCTAACTTTCATCTACAAGCATATCTTGACAAAACGAATACAGATTCGTAATTATTATAATATTACTAACATTTTGGATATTCTAACTTATATTTTAGTGCTTGCTACGAAAACTTATCATTAGATATTCTTTTCTTACTTTACTTCTTCACTTTTCAAAATACTTATTACTTCTCAAAGCATACTCCTTAAAACTGAAACTCTATCTTCTTTTCTTAACATGCTTTTTCACTTTTCAAAATACTTATTACTTCTCAAAGCATACTCCTTAAAACTGAAATTCTATCTTCTTTTCTTACTTTACTTCTTCACTTTTCTAATGCTAACTTTCATCTACAAGCATATCTTGACAAAACGAATACAGATTCGTAATTATTATAATATTACTAACATTTTGGATATTCTAACTTATATTTTAGTGCTTGCTACGAAAACTTATCATTAGATATTCTTTTCTTACTTTACTTCTTCACTTTTCAAAATACTTATTACTTCTCAAAGCATACTCCTTAAAACTGAAACTCTATCTTCTTTTCTTAACATGCTTTTTCACTTTTCAAAATACTTATTACTTCTCAAAGCATACTCCTTAAAACTGAAATTCAATCTTCTTTTCTTACTTTAATTATTCACTTTTCATAGGCTAACTTTCATCTACAAGCATATCTTGACAAAACGAATACAGATTCGTAATTATTATAATATTACTAACATTTTGGATATTCTAACTTATATTTTAGTGCTTGCTACGAAAACTTATCATTAGATATTCTTTTCTTACTTTACTTCTTCACTTTTCAAAATACTTATTACTTCTCAAAGCATACTCCTTAAAACTGAAACTCTATCTTCTTTTCTTAACATGCTTTTTCACTTTTCAAAATACTTATTACTTCTCAAAGCATACTCCTTAAAACTGAAATTCAATCTTCTTTTCTTACTTTAATTATTCACTTTTCTAATGCTAACTTTCATCTACAAGCATATCTTGACAAAACGAATACAGATTCGTAATTATTATAATATTACTAACATTTTGGATATTCTAACTTATATTTTAGTGCTTGCTACGAAAACTTATCATTAGATATTCTTTTCTTACTTTACTTCTTCACTTTTCAAAATACTTATTACTTCTCAAAGCATACTCCTTAAAACTGAAACTCTATCTTCTTTTCTTAACATGCTTTTTCACTTTTCAAAATACTTATTACTTCTCAAAGCATACTCCTTAAAACTGAAATTCTATCTTCTTTTCTTACTTTACTTCTTCACTTTTCTAATGCTAACTTTCATCTACAAGCATATCTTGACAAAACGAATACAGATTCGTAATTATTATAATATTACTAACATTTTGGATATTCTAACTTATATTTTAGTGCTTGCTACGAAAACTTATCATTAGATATTCTTTTCTTACTTTACTTCTTCACTTTTCAAAATACTTATTACTTCTCAAAGCATACTCCTTAAAACTGAAACTCTATCTTCTTTTCTTAACATGCTTTTTCACTTTTCAAAATACTTATTACTTCTCAAAGCATACTCCTTAAAACTGAAATTCTATCTTCTTTTCTTACTTTACTTCTTCACTTTTCTAATGCTAACTTTCATCTACAAGCATATCTTGACAAAACGAATACAGATTCGTAATTATTATAATATTACTAACATTTTGGATATTCTAACTTATATTTTAGTGCTTGCTACGAAAACTTATCATTAGATATTCTTTTCTTACTTTACTTCTTCACTTTTCAAAATACTTATTACTTCTCAAAGCATACTCCTTAAAACTGAAACTCTATCTTCTTTTCTTAACATGCTTTTTCACTTTTCAAAATACTTATTACTTCTCAAAGCATACTCCTTAAAACTGAAATTCTATCTTCTTTTCTTACTTTACTTCTTCACTTTTCTAATGCTAACTTTCATCTACAAGCATATCTTGACAAAACGAATACAGATTCGTAATTATTATAATATTACTAACATTTTGGATATTCTAACTTATATTTTAGTGCTTGCTACGAAAACTTATCATTAGATATTCTTTTCTTACTTTACTTCTTCACTTTTCAAAATACTTATTACTTCTCAAAGCATACTCCTTAAAACTGAAACTCTATCTTCTTTTCTTAACATGCTTTTTCACTTTTCAAAATACTTATTACTTCTCAAAGCATACTCCTTAAAACTGAAATTCTATCTTCTTTTCTTACTTTACTTCTTCACTTTTCTAATGCTAACTTTCATCTACAAGCATATCTTGACAAAACGAATACAGATTCGTAATTATTATAATATTACTAACATTTTGGATATTCTAACTTATATTTTAGTGCTTGCTACGAAAACTTATCATTAGATATTCTTTTCTTACTTTACTTCTTCACTTTTCAAAATACTTATTACTTCTCAAAGCATACTCCTTAAAACTGAAACTCTATCTTCTTTTCTTAACATGCTTTTTCACTTTTCAAAATACTTATTACTTCTCAAAGCATACTCCTTAAAACTGAAATTCTATCTTCTTTTCTTACTTTACTTCTTCACTTTTCTAATGCTAACTTTCATCTACAAGCATATCTTGACAAAACGAATACAGATTCGTAATTATTATAATATTACTAACATTTTGGATATTCTAACTTATATTTTAGTGCTTGCTACGAAAACTTATCATTAGATATTCTTTTCTTACTTTACTTCTTCACTTTTCAAAATACTTATTACTTCTCAAAGCATACTCCTTAAAACTGAAACTCTATCTTCTTTTCTTAACATGCTTTTTCACTTTTCAAAATACTTATTACTTCTCAAAGCATACTCCTTAAAACTGAAATTCTATCTTCTTTTCTTACTTTACTTCTTCACTTTTCTAATGCTAACTTTCATCTACAAGCATATCTTGACAAAACGAATACAGATTCGTAATTATTATAATATTACTAACATTTTGGATATTCTAACTTATATTTTAGTGCTTGCTACGAAAACTTATCATTAGATATTCTTTTCTTACTTTACTTCTTCACTTTTCAAAATACTTATTACTTCTCAAAGCATACTCCTTAAAACTGAAACTCTATCTTCTTTTCTTAACATGCTTTTTCACTTTTCAAAATACTTATTACTTCTCAAAGCATACTCCTTAAAACTGAAATTCTATCTTCTTTTCTTACTTTACTTCTTCACTTTTCTAATGCTAACTTTCATCTACAAGCATATCTTGACAAAACGAATACAGATTCGTAATTATTATAATATTACTAACATTTTGGATATTCTAACTTATATTTTAGTGCTTGCTACGAAAACTTATCATTAGATATTCTTTTCTTACTTTACTTCTTCACTTTTCAAAATACTTATTACTTCTCAAAGCATACTCCTTAAAACTGAAACTCTATCTTCTTTTCTTAACATGCTTTTTCACTTTTCAAAATACTTATTACTTCTCAAAGCATACTCCTTAAAACTGAAATTCAATCTTCTTTTCTTACTTTAATTATTCACTTTTCATAGGCTAACTTTCATCTACAAGCATATCTTGACAAAACGAATACAGATTCGTAATTATTATAATATTACTAACATTTTGGATATTCTAACTTATATTTTAGTGCTTGCTACGAAAACTTATCATTAGATATTCTTTTCTTACTTTACTTCTTCACTTTTCAAAATACTTATTACTTCTCAAAGCATACTCCTTAAAACTGAAACTCTATCTTCTTTTCTTAACATGCTTTTTCACTTTTCAAAATACTTATTACTTCTCAAAGCATACTCCTTAAAACTGAAATTCAATCTTCTTTTCTTACTTTAATTATTCACTTTTCATAGGCTAACTTTCATCTACAAGCATATCTTGACAAAACGAATACAGATTCGTAATTATTATAATATTACTAACATTTTGGATATTCTAACTTATATTTTAGTGCTTGCTACAAAAACTTATCATTAGATATTCTTTTCTTACTTTACTTCTTCACTTTTCAAAATACTTATTACTTCTCAAAGCATACTCCTTAAAACTGAAATTCTATCTTCTTTTCTTACTTTACTTCTTCACTTTTCTAATGCTAACTTTCATCTACAAGCATATCTTGACAAAACGAATACAGATTCGTAATTATTATAATATTACTAACATTTTGGATATTCTAACTTATATTTTAGTGCTTGCTACAAAAACTTATCATTAGATATTCTTTTCTTACTTTACTTCTTCACTTTTCAAAATACTTATTACTTCTCAAAGCATACTCCTTAAAACTGAAACTCTATCTTCTTTTCTTAACATGCTTTTTCACTTTTCAAAATACTTATTACTTCTCAAAGCATACTCCTTAAAACTGAAATTCTATCTTCTTTTCTTACTTTACTTCTTCACTTTTCTAATGCTAACTTTCATCTACAAGCATATCTTGACAAAACGAATACAGATTCGTAATTATTATAATATTACTAACATTTTGGATATTCTAACTTATATTTTAGTGCTTGCTACGAAAACTTATCATTAGATATTCTTTTCTTACTTTACTTCTTCACTTTTCAAAATACTTATTACTTCTCAAAGCATACTCCTTAAAACTGAAACTCTATCTTCTTTTCTTAACATGCTTTTTCACTTTTCAAAATACTTATTACTTCTCAAAGCATACTCCTTAAAACTGAAATTCAATCTTCTTTTCTTACTTTAATTATTCACTTTTCATAGGCTAACTTTCATCTACAAGCATATCTTGACAAAACGAATACAGATTCGTAATTATTATAATATTACTAACATTTTGGATATTCTAACTTATATTTTAGTGCTTGCTACAAAAACTTATCATTAGATATTCTTTTCTTACTTTACTTCTTCACTTTTCAAAATACTTATTACTTCTCAAAGCATACTCCTTAAAACTGAAACTCTATCTTCTTTTCTTAACATGCTTTTTCACTTTTCAAAATACTTATTACTTCTCAAAGCATACTCCTTAAAACTGAAATTCAATCTTCTTTTCTTACTTTAATTATTCACTTTTCATAGGCTAACTTTCATCTACAAGCATATCTTGACAAAACGAATACAGATTCGTAATTATTATAATATTACTAACATTTTGGATATTCTAACTTATATTTTAGTGCTTGCTACAAAAACTTATCATTAGATATTCTTTTCTTACTTTACTTCTTCACTTTTCAAAATACTTATTACTTCTCAAAGCATACTCCTTAAAACTGAAACTCTATCTTCTTTTCTTAACATGCTTTTTCACTTTTCAAAATACTTATTACTTCTCAAAGCATACTCCTTAAAACTGAAATTCTATCTTCTTTTCTTACTTTAATTATTCACTTTTCATAGGCTAACTTTCATCTACAAGCATATCTTGACAAAACGAATACAGATTCGTAATTATTATAATATTACTAACATTTTGGATATTCTAACTTATATTTTAGTGCTTGCTACAAAAACTTATCATTAGATATTCTTTTCTTACTTTACTTCTTCACTTTTCAAAATACTTATTACTTCTCAAAGCATACTCCTTAAAACTGAAACTCTATCTTCTTTTCTTAACATGCTTTTTCACTTTTCAAAATACTTATTACTTCTCAAAGCATACTCCTTAAAACTGAAATTCTATCTTCTTTTCTTACTTTACTTCTTCACTTTTCTAATGCTAACTTTCATCTACAAGCATATCTTGACAAAACGAATACAGATTCGTAATTATTATAATATTACTAACATTTTGGATATTCTAACTTATATTTTAGTGCTTGCTACAAAAACTTATCATTAGATATTCTTTTCTTACTTTACTTCTTCACTTTTCAAAATACTTATTACTTCTCAAAGCATACTCCTTAAAACTGAAACTCTATCTTCTTTTCTTAACATGCTTTTTCACTTTTCAAAATACTTATTACTTCTCAAAGCATACTCCTTAAAACTGAAATTCTATCTTCTTTTCTTACTTTACTTCTTCACTTTTCTAATGCTAACTTTCATCTACAAGCATATCTTGACAAAACGAATACAGATTCGTAATTATTATAATATTACTAACATTTTGGATATTCTAACTTATATTTTAGTGCTTGCTACAAAAACTTATCATTAGATATTCTTTTCTTACTTTACTTCTTCACTTTTCAAAATACTTATTACTTCTCAAAGCATACTCCTTAAAACTGAAACTCTATCTTCTTTTCTTAACATGCTTTTTCACTTTTCAAAATACTTATTACTTCTCAAAGCATACTCCTTAAAACTGAAATTCTATCTTCTTTTCTTACTTTACTTCTTCACTTTTCTAATGCTAACTTTCATCTACAAGCATATCTTGACAAAACGAATACAGATTCGTAATTATTATAATATTACTAACATTTTGGATATTCTAACTTATATTTTAGTGCTTGCTACGAAAACTTATCATTAGATATTCTTTTCTTACTTTACTTCTTCACTTTTCAAAATACTTATTACTTCTCAAAGCATACTCCTTAAAACTGAAACTCTATCTTCTTTTCTTAACATGCTTTTTCACTTTTCAAAATACTTATTACTTCTCAAAGCATACTCCTTAAAACTGAAATTCTATCTTCTTTTCTTACTTTAATTATTCACTTTTCATAGGCTAACTTTCATCTACAAGCATATCTTGACAAAACGAATACAGATTCGTAATTATTATAATATTACTAACATTTTGGATATTCTAACTTATATTTTAGTGCTTGCTACAAAAACTTATCATTAGATATTCTTTTCTTACTTTACTTCTTCACTTTTCAAAATACTTATTACTTCTCAAAGCATACTCCTTAAAACTGAAACTCTATCTTCTTTTCTTAACATGCTTTTTCACTTTTCAAAATACTTATTACTTCTCAAAGCATACTCCTTAAAACTGAAATTCTATCTTCTTTTCTTACTTTACTTCTTCACTTTTCTAATGCTAACTTTCATCTACAAGCATATCTTGACAAAACGAATACAGATTCGTAATTATTATAATATTACTAACATTTTGGATATTCTAACTTATATTTTAGTGCTTGCTACAAAAACTTATCATTAGATATTCTTTTCTTACTTTACTTCTTCACTTTTCAAAATACTTATTACTTCTCAAAGCATACTCCTTAAAACTGAAACTCTATCTTCTTTTCTTAACATGCTTTTTCACTTTTCAAAATACTTATTACTTCTCAAAGCATACTCCTTAAAACTGAAATTCTATCTTCTTTTCTTACTTTACTTCTTCACTTTTCTAATGCTAACTTTCATCTACAAGCATATCTTGACAAAACGAATACAGATTCGTAATTATTATAATATTACTAACATTTTGGATATTCTAACTTATATTTTAGTGCTTGCTACGAAAACTTATCATTAGATATTCTTTTCTTACTTTACTTCTTCACTTTTCAAAATACTTATTACTTCTCAAAGCATACTCCTTAAAACTGAAACTCTATCTTCTTTTCTTAACATGCTTTTTCACTTTTCAAAATACTTATTACTTCTCAAAGCATACTCCTTAAAACTGAAATTCTATCTTCTTTTCTTACTTTACTTCTTCACTTTTCTAATGCTAACTTTCATCTACAAGCATATCTTGACAAAACGAATACAGATTCGTAATTATTATAATATTACTAACATTTTGGATATTCTAACTTATATTTTAGTGCTTGCTACGAAAACTTATCATTAGATATTCTTTTCTTACTTTACTTCTTCACTTTTCAAAATACTTATTACTTCTCAAAGCATACTCCTTAAAACTGAAACTCTATCTTCTTTTCTTAACATGCTTTTTCACTTTTCAAAATACTTATTACTTCTCAAAGCATACTCCTTAAAACTGAAATTCTATCTTCTTTTCTTACTTTACTTCTTCACTTTTCTAATGCTAACTTTCATCTACAAGCATATCTTGACAAAACGAATACAGATTCGTAATTATTATAATATTACTAACATTTTGGATATTCTAACTTATATTTTAGTGCTTGCTACAAAAACTTATCATTAGATATTCTTTTCTTACTTTACTTCTTCACTTTTCAAAATACTTATTACTTCTCAAAGCATACTCCTTAAAACTGAAACTCTATCTTCTTTTCTTAACATGCTTTTTCACTTTTCAAAATACTTATTACTTCTCAAAGCATACTCCTTAAAACTGAAATTCTATCTTCTTTTCTTACTTTACTTCTTCACTTTTCTAATGCTAACTTTCATCTACAAGCATATCTTGACAAAACGAATACAGATTCGTAATTATTATAATATTACTAACATTTTGGATATTCTAACTTATATTTTAGTGCTTGCTACAAAAACTTATCATTAGATATTCTTTTCTTACTTTACTTCTTCACTTTTCAAAATACTTATTACTTCTCAAAGCATACTCCTTAAAACTGAAACTCTATCTTCTTTTCTTAACATGCTTTTTCACTTTTCAAAATACTTATTACTTCTCAAAGCATACTCCTTAAAACTGAAATTCTATCTTCTTTTCTTACTTTACTTCTTCACTTTTCTAATGCTAACTTTCATCTACAAGCATATCTTGACAAAACGAATACAGATTCGTAATTATTATAATATTACTAACATTTTGGATATTCTAACTTATATTTTAGTGCTTGCTACGAAAACTTATCATTAGATATTCTTTTCTTACTTTACTTCTTCACTTTTCAAAATACTTATTACTTCTCAAAGCATACTCCTTAAAACTGAAACTCTATCTTCTTTT